>CAUYON010079882.1:0-34772 GCA_963573935.1 Arctocebus calabarensis
AGACAGAGTCTCACTTTATCGCCCTGGGTAGAGTGCCGTGGCGTCACACTGCTCACAGCAACCTCCAGCTCTTGGGCTTAAGCGATTCTCTTGCCTCAGCCTCCCGAGTAGCTGGGACTACAGGCGCCCCGCCACAGCGCCAGGCTATTTTTTTGTTTTGCAGTTCGGCCGAGGCCGGGCTTGAACCCGCCACCTTCGGTATATGGGGCCGGCGCCCTGCTCGCTGAGCCACAGGAGCCGCCCTCTTTTTCTTTTCTGTTCTTTGAACAAGCCTGAAGTATGACCTAAGTATATGACAGTAACTTATTTCATCTTAAGTAGCCCTGAATTTAATTAGAAGAAAATTCCATCAGAAAATCGGTAAAATTGACTGCACATATAATATCTTAGCATGGCAACCTGGTACCCAGTGTCCTCCAGGGCTGTATTCCAGGGGGCTGAAGGGTCAGATGCTAGAGCCACTGGGTTAGGATGAATGCGGGTCTGCCTTTCGATGAGGCCGGGCAGGCTGGCTAGGCCAACATAAAGCCACGGACCATACAGAGCGTGAATGTTCTAGAATCCAGTGCTGCTGGGGAGAAAGGAGAAATGCACTTCTGGCTTTGAGAGGTGGAGATCTTGGCGTGTAGTTTAGAGTTTGCCAATGCTTTATATGGGAGAAAGAGGCTTCTCTAGCTCTACTCCATATTTCTACTCATTTTGGCCTTTTTGATTCATAAGAAGAAAATTTGCTTTGCATGTGTGACAACTGTAAGAGTTTCCACTGGAAAGAGAAAGTATGATTTAATTTTTTTTTTTTTTTGAGACAGAGTGCCACTGTCACCCAGACTAGAGTGCCATGGCTTCAGCCTCGCTCACAGCAACCTAAACTCCTGGATTCAGGTTCTCCTCCTGCCTCAGCCTCCCGAGTAACTGGGACTACAGGGGCCTGCCATGATGTCTGGCTAATTTTTCGATTTTTGGTAGAGATGGGGTCTCACTCTTGCTCAGGCTGGTGCTTTGATGTTTTTATTCTCCTTTCCCTCTTGAGGTTGGAGATAGGCTTGATAGCAGATTCTAGCACTTTTACATGGACACCTGGTGGACGTTAAGTATAACGGGGTCGTTTGGGCTTGAAGTGTGAGATTAGCAATGTTTCAGCGTGGTCCAGATTTATGTACTTTACAAGTTTAGACACTTCGTGCTGGAGAGTGAGGGAAGGAAAACAAGCATGCCTGGATGTTTTTGTTTTGCTTTAGATGTAAGAGCGTCAGCTCGCTGTGTACAGAAGCTTAATGGGTAGCTCCGGAAACCAGTGGCTCAGCGAAGCCCCTGGACAGTACAGTCTGAGCCACCCTAGGAGGCATTTCATAAAACTAACACTTGGTTCTCCTTGTACCTTGGGCTGCTGAAATGCCTTCCAGGGCCTTCCCCTTACTGCTGGGAAGGGCCCGAGTCAGCTGCCAGGACTCACCTGCCAACGCCCCAGGTCAAGTTTTGTGGGAGCCACTTAGAGTTATGTAAATATCATTGGGATGTTCATTCTCCTCCTTTCCCTGGAGTGGCCCAGTGAGACCAAATCCTTGCATTTCTCTCTGTTTCTGATTCATTTGTTCAAAGGACACACGGAAGAAGGACCTTTCTTTGAGAAGATGGGGGTCAGATGAGGGTAGATTAGCTAGTGTGTGTTCTGGGACAGAAAGAGGCTCGCACAGGTAGGCAAGTATGTCCTTAGAACAGCTCTGGCCTCCCTGGACTCATCAGGGAGGGACAGGAATTACAATCAGAACCAGGACATTGATCCATCAACTTGCCTTTACCTTCTGCACTAAACAGTTCCCTTTAGAAACAGTGCTTGGTAAAATGGGGGCATTTCTTTCTTTCTCTTTCCCTCCCTCCCTCCATCTCCTTCCCTCCCTCTGTCCCTCTTTCCTTTTTCTCCTCTCCTCCCCTCCCTCTCCTTCACCTCCCCTCCTCTCTTTTTCCTTCTTCTTCTTTTTTTTTTTTTTTGCAATCATCAGGCTGCACTAGCAAAATAAACCAGTGTCAGACTGAAGTGAAAAGACCACATCAGGTGGCTGGGTTGCTCCCTCCAGCTCTTGGGCAGACTGGCCTGCAGGGGAGGAAAGCTGGCCTGGGGGCTGAGGGAAGCCCGGGGTCAGGTCAGACCATTCCAGCGGAAGCAGCCCTAGAGGTGGCTGCAACCTCTGCCACCCCCAGGAGCTGTGGCTCTTGTCTCTCCTGTCCTTGTCATCATGACTTGTCCCTCCTGTGTAGTTGTCGCTAGACCACAGGGCCAGCATTCTAGAGAGGATGTTTCCCATGAGCCTCTGGGTATATTGATTCTACTTAGAATGGTTCTGATTAGTGTTGCTTTGTGTGGGAATATAATAAGAAAAGTAGAGAAATTTATGTCTGGCACAGAGGAAAGCCAGCATAGTGACCACTCCAGCTGCCTCTTTCCAAGTAAGGCTCCAGCTCCTGTGTACTGGGAAAGCAGGTGTTTGAGTCAGAAAAAAGGAAAGTTCTAGAATCCCATTTCCTCACCCTGCACTCTATCAGATCCAGGATTTGTTTGTAGGTCATCAGGCTTCCAGTAAAGTGCTTCACCTTCTATCTGTAGGAGCCAGAAAAAGAATCTCTCCCTGATAAGCATGAAAACTTATTCCACGTGAAAGACGAGAACATCTGACAGGTCTCTATCAGGGGAGTGTTCAAACCCAGATGCCGCCACTTTCCACAGGCTGATCTATGAATTCTGAGTAGCATCATAATAGTGCATTGTTCATTCAGAGGATCCCATCCCAATGCAGGCCACCATCTGAGGGGCTGGGAGGCAGCAAGGATGGGCCTGCTTTTGTAGCTTGAGCCTAATTGTAGATCCAATTTTGAGTCATTGAAATAACACCCAATGCTTATAAGAATTCATACTCGCCTCCAAATAACTACTTCAGTTCATACAGACTCAATCAGTTCTTCCATTCAAAGGAATCCTCTTTGGCCTTGGGGGAACCAGACGACACCCCCATAATCATTTTTCCACACTGTGAGGTTGTCATATTTTGGGGCCACTTTGCCCCTACCATGTGTCAGGGTGCTTTGTGAGCTGTGTTTTAGGAGGATTCAGTTCTATGCATATTTCCTATACCCGACTGCACGGTTGCAGTCACCTGCCTAGCACAGACATCTTAGTACTCAAAGCCCACCAAAGAAAGCTCTGTTCAGATGTGGGCTTATTTGGTCAGCTGGAAAAAAAAGCCAGTGTTGCTCTGATATTTCCTGAGAATTAGCCAGTAGCTAAGATTTCTTTTTATGAAGTGATAGGAATGCATATTTTCTT
Source organism: Arctocebus calabarensis (assembly GCA_963573935.1). Lineage (NCBI taxonomy): Eukaryota > Metazoa > Chordata > Mammalia > Primates > Lorisidae > Arctocebus > Arctocebus calabarensis. The sequence continues at coordinate 3,320 of CAUYON010079882.1, forward strand.
CTTCCAGGAACTCTGGTTTTTTACTTTTATCATTTGAAAGAATAACATTCCTGGGTGACTGCGCTTCTGAAAGGACGTTCCTTTGCATTTCTCCTGTTATTCTCAAATCTCTTATTTCCTCCCATTTCTGTATCTAAACAGAGCGGGGCCTAGGGCAGACGGGAGCCGACGAAAGGGTGGTATGTCGGCGATGGCTGAGTGGCAGCAGTGCGCCGGGAAACGCGGCCGTCCTGCCGGGGGATCCCGAGGTGCTGGCGCCCCCTGCTGCGGCTCGGAGGCATCGCTCTGTGCAGGGCGCTGGTGGTCACGCGGAGGGAGAGGAGGGCGGGGACGCTGTGACTCAGACCTAGGAAAGTGGGCCCGGCGGGGCAGAGACGGAAGGAAGCTCGCGTGGCTTTGCTGTTAGCTGCTGCTGGTCCTGGGTCCTCCCGCCTTTCCCGCCCTAGTGAGAGCCTCACGTGGGCCGTGGAGGCGTCAGGCAGGTGGTGCCGATGAAGCCCCTCTCTCCAAGGGTCTAGAAGTCAAGTCTGCTCTACTTGGCGTGGGGAACAGCGTCTCTACTTACAGACTTGAACTTCTGGAATTTTAGATGGAAAGAACTGTTTGTGGGCTGCAGCCTGTTAACTGTGGGAGTGTGTGCACGAGTGTGCCCTGGGCAGGGGACGAATGGCTTGTGGGGAAGCAGGGAGCAGGCTGTCCGTGGGACCATCTTATACTCGGGGCCAGGTGCACAACACGTGCACTGAGCGCAAGGTGCAAATGCTGAGGCCCTCACGGTGTCATATGAGCGTTTCAAGATGGTGGCCGCAGACCAGTAAGGCAACCTCCGGGCTGCGTGTGACTGCGCGGGCCACCCCGCCATGCCGCCCTGTCCACGGTGTATTCTCGGTTGGTTTCTGCAGCAGGGAGGCTCATCTCAGGTCTTCTTCCTTCAGAAGGGCTCCCTGGCCGGCTGTGGAGGGGCCAGGGTGGAGAGGCCTTTCCAAATGTCTCCTTCTACTTCCTAGAAGCACAGGTGGGGTGGGTGGACTCGCTCAAGGATGTGGAATCCGAGCCCCTGAGTGGCAAATGCTTGGAGCCTTCACTCCTTTGAAATTAAGCGCTGCCTTTTGGTTACTAGTTACCCCCTGGGGGCTTTTCTCTCATTTCTTGGCAGGACAGGGAGGCTTTTTCAACCTTCAGCCTTCAGGGAGAAGTGGAGAGGGTTGTAGAAGTGCCTGGTGTCCGTTCCCCAGTGGCTGAACTTCGGTTTCAGCTGCCACATCTCTGGATGGGGGCGCTGCAACTTGGGCCCAGCACCTCCCTGCCCGCTGGGCCACCTGCCTGCGAGTGTCGGGGAGGATCCTGCCTCTGAGAGACTGTGACTCCCCAGAGGACCCTGTGTATGGCTTCTAAGTAGGGTGATGTTGGGAGAAGGAGGGAACGTGCTGTGTGAGTAGCCTCAAGTTCTAGGAGACTATAGCTCCCGGGAGACAGGTGACCTTGGAGTTGGCCGTCCTACATGTGCTTTCTTTCACAAGCCTTTACTCTCACTGGGTTGGAAACCCCAAAACTTGCAGTTCCGCTTGCTTTTCACAAATAGGCTCCATTTCTACACACAGGGAGCAATAATCCTATTTCGTTATTCTGTGCGCGATTATGTTTGCTAGGTGAAAGTGTGGACAAAAAGTCAAACAAAAGTTGCAAACCCAGCCCATGTGTCATCTTGAATGAAATAGCAAATTATAGCTTGGTTTCCACATGTACTGCAATCTTCCAAACCACAGCACGTTGTGAAAGTGTCCTCTGGGGTGTTGAGTCAATATTGTGTCAGCATTTTTTAATGAATGAACATTTTGAAGTACAGCTTATAAATCAACATCCTTGAAATGTCATCTGTTGAATACTCACTGTCAGAAAGTAGATATTCTAGCAAGATCTATGTTAATGACATTTAATTGTAGATGCGCGTAAACATACACGGCTAATAGCCTAAGTATCTTTGAACTGTGAAATCAAGCCCCGATCTTGTCTGTGGTAGCCCACGAGCCGAAGTCTATGCCCTTTGCGACCTCTTCCTCTTTCCCATTTGTGACCCTGCATCGATGGGGGAGTTGGTCCCCCTTTCCCTCGTGTCATACTGCCTTACCTCGATAAGCTTTGTCCCCTCACATGTATAGGTGGTGAACATATGTGTAAATACATGTATACAGATGGGAAATGCGACAAAAATATTCTGTGTGTGATATTCAGCTCACAGGTTCTGGGTTTCTGCACTTTATGCTGTTTTAGTAAAGAAAAAATGCAGAAACCTGCTACATAAAGGGAAACGGTTGTACTCTTGAAGTGGTTTGTCATGAAATCTCTGCTGTGTGTTCCTGGGAACGGCCATGACTAAATGTATATACAGTATGTAAGAGGCTATGCTGTTAAATGTTGCATAAACTGACACAGATTCTGTAGTGAAAAATATTTAACTTGTTATTGTAAAATGTGATTTGTCATTGAGAGATTATTTTTCTGTATGTATATGAGAGTATTTTAGGAATCTAATTTAAGTGCATAAAACTATAGAGAAAAAATTTAAACCTATTCCAGGAGTAGAAACTGCTTGATCAGATTACTGGGGCTCAACTCAACTAAATTTCTTACATTAAAAAAAATTATATGTTAGAAAAGCAAAGGAGTTATCTTCCCCCCATAGGGATATGATGATTTTCAGTGAAATGGGTGGCAGTGTGATAAAAAGTAAAGTATCCTTTAGCTAGGACCTCAGGTGAGACCTTGGTGTTGCATTAAAAACTGATCTGCACAGATAAGAAATTCTAGAGGGTAGTCACGTGGGGAAGGAGGAGAGAACTGGGAGCCTGTTTCTGTCGGATCCAGGAGCCACAGAGGTTTTCCTTAGGTTTGTGGATTAGTCAGGAATGTGCGGCTGACCCAGCTGTCCCAGTGGGAATTCAGGAGAGCCCAGGCAGGCCGCTCCCTGTCCTCTGGGTCACCCTTTCCCCCTCTCTATCTGGACAGAGTCAGCATATCTCTTCAGTGTTTGCATTTTCCATAAAATTTCCTGGTGCGTCACTGCTGCACAGCCGGCTGGGCGGATGGATGAAGTTTGGGTTTCTGAGTTAAGCTGTTTGGGGGGCAGACATAACAGGAAGCACAGAGAAGAGTCCCCTGTGGGTATCCCAGGCCAAGAGGCCTTTGTCCTTCTCCCTTCCCTTTCCCAGAAATGGTTCAGAAGTCCAGGCTGCTTCTGGACTTCACCGACCTCTTGTACTTGGCCATCAGAGATATCCCTGTAGGACACCCAAGGAGGATCTGTGAAATTTAAAGTCTAAGCCTCTGAGAGATGCGTTCAGAAGTATGTCAGGAGGTAACAGCCCCCAGAAGCCAGCCTCCTTGAGCTGACTGGAAATGCTAGTGATGAGAAGAGCTGGTTCGTGGTGATGTGGGGACATTGCACAGTGATCGCCGTTTGTGAAAAGTTCAGGGCCGATGGTTTGTGAGGACGCGTGGAGGGTGCGAGCATTAGGTTTTCAACATTTCTTGTAACAAGCTGTGCAACCAACGGTCCAAGTTCGTTTCTTGATAGGCCTGGAACTGGTAAGCCTGGAATCCAAGTGACTTTCTGGAGTTCTGGAGCATGGGAAGTGTGATTACTGAATCCATTGAGGAATATGAGTAATCTGTAAATCACCTCGAGGAACTTTCCTGTGTGGTCCACACTGGCTTTATTCCCAAAGGAGGAGTCGTGTAGCGACCTCTTTGTTCTAGCAAAGCCTAGGAAGGTCCTTTCAGGGCCTCTGGGTGCAGGAGATGACTGTGACCCTCCCACCCAGAATAGGCCCTGACTCTTCTTCCTTAGAATGATGCTGTCTGCCTGGGTGGCACTGAGGCTGTTGAGTGGGAATGAGCTCCTGGACCTTGGTTGTTTCAAAAAAGTCTGGGGACAAGAAAAGCCAGAACAAGGGGCCCTACCCAGTAGTGCCAGCAAGCCCTTTCAGTCAGTCTCGCCTGTCTGGAAAAGAACGTAATCAGTCGTGATATGAGTCCCTGTGTTTCCAGTGACGGGGGCCGCAGTGCTGGTGACACCTTGCTCCCCTCACGGCCCTGCCCAGGAGTCGGTAGGACTAGGCCACCCCCTGAAAGACGTGCTGTTGATTGTAATATACTTCTGTTGCCAAATAATGGTACTGTTTAATTTTCCACAAAAGAGAGACTGTAGTCTGCTATGTAGTGTTAATGGAATTCTAAAAATTACTAGACACTATTATAAATTGTAGAATTATGTATTTGTCTAAGGTTTGATGAAACAGGGCCAAAACATTAAGTTTCTTTTTCTATTTAAAAGAAGCTGAGGTTAGTTTTGCTGTTTGAGTGTTCCTTTGGCAACCTATTATGTGTGAAATGTTAAATTTTACCGATTCAGATTATGGTAACTGAGATTTGGTTGTTTTTTTTTTTTCTTTAAACCAGTAGCAACATCAGTACAAATTGCTGTTCCTATGTATCTCAAATTTAAAAGAACAATCTCTTCCAACAGCTCTCTGGTCATTTTGACCTGTATGGTTTAAATTCAAATAGTTCATGAATAAAATGAGAAAAGGCAACCCTCTTACAGTGGATTATTTTGGGTTCTTTCTGCCCTACAGAAAGGTTCTTTATGCACACACAGGAAGCTTATAACCCTGCAGAGGGTGTCTCTTCCTTTCCCCACAGATAAGTTTGTAGTTGTACAAGGGAAAGTATGCAAAACAAACCTAAAAACCAAAATGAAACAAACCAACAACGCTTTCGACTCTGCTATGGCTTCTTCGGATAAGTGTTAGCACCAAGTAGAAAACGAATTTCCTTGAATGAGTTATATCTGGGAATATGAGTTCTGTGTTGCAAAGCATAAGAAATGCCGTGGGGGGTTGGCAGGAGGACAAAAAGCTAACTGAGGTTGTCTTACAGAAACATTCAGAAGGATCTTTCTGTATTTCTAGGCAGAAGTTTCTGGCACAAGCGACGCCACATGTTCAGAACTTTGACACTTCATCCTGAGTGCCGTTAAGCAAACTGTTCAACACTGAATTTTATTGTTACCTGAATTTTATTGGATTATTTATAGTGTTTCCTTCTATCCTGCCTTTAATGCAGTTCCTCCCAAATTCATCACTGACTTAACTGGCTAAATGAGACTATTTTTATTTATTTATTTATTATTGAGACAGAGTCTCATTTTGTCACCTTCAGTAGAGTGCTGTAATGTCAGAGCTCACAGCAACTTCAAACTTCTGGGCTCAAGTGATTTTCTTGCCCCAGCCTCCCAAGTAGCTGGGACTACAGGCGCCTGCCACAATGCCTGGCTACTTTTAGAGACAGGGTCTTGCTCTTGCTAAGGTTGCTTTCCAACTCCTGAGCTCAAGCGAGCCACCTGCCTCCGAGAGTGCTGGGATTATAGGCGTGACCCACCACTCCTGGCCTTCTTCCATCTGTACTCTAATTTATTTATTTTTGAGACGGAGTCTCATTCTGTCGCCCTCAGTAGAATGCCATGGTGTCACAGCTCACAGCAACCTCAAACTCTTGGGTTCCAGTGATTCTCTTGCCTCAGCCTCCCGAGTAGCTGGGACTGTAGCGCCCGCCGTAACACGCGGCTGTTTTTTGGTTGCAGTTGTCAGGGTTGTTTAGTTGGTAGGGGCCAGATTCAAACTCGCCAGCCTTGCTGTCTGTGGCTGGTGCCGTAATAACTGTGCTACAGCTGCTGGGCCAGCACTCTCATTTATTTAAAACAATCCTGAATGGTCACATGTGTAGATTGTTTTAAAATTGTCACCGTGATTAAAAAGAAAGCTGATAGGAAATGCCTGATAGGAAATGCCTGATAAGGCCCCTCCCACACAGATCTCTGGCTAACTCTGATGGCCTCCGAGGCGTATCTGAAGCATTTCGTCTCCCCGAGTTTCTGTGTGCTTAGTAAGCGGGAAGGGTGCTGAGTTTGAGTCCAAGGATTTGGCTGGGCTGTAGCACCAGCAAGAGGGTTCCCTCTAAGAAGGTTAGCCCCTCAGCTGCCACGCATCTGCACAGGAGCTGTGTGGTTGTGCAGGGTGGGAGGCCGGCAGATGAGGCTTGGGGAACCTGGCAGGGGGTTAGATTGCATCCTCAGCTGCCGCGGCACAGAGCACCCCATATCCTGCAGCTTCAGTGAGTTCAGGGAGCAGTGGTCAGGCCTGGCAGGCTTTGGCCTTGGAGTGTGGCTACTCCGGCTCCCATCCTTGCACCTGCATCTAGCCAGAGGGACCAAGAGGAGTTCATGCCTGGTGCTCGAGGGGGCACTCCAGGAGGGGTGCACATTACTGCTTCTTCTCCCCATTTGCTGGAACTGAGCCCCATGGTCAGAAGCTGTGGTCTCTAATTGGGTGGTCCTATGCCCACTTTAGTTAAGTGAAATGGGCCCAGGCCAACCAGCAGTCTCAGCACTCCTGGTTCCTGGGAAGGTTCTGGGAGGCTTCCAGTATCTCTGTTGGGTAATTGCACCTGCAGTCCCCAACCCCCAGACCACGGATTGGTACAGGAAAGCAGGAGGTGAGTGAAATTTCTTCTGTATTTATAGCTGCTCCCCATGGCTGGCATCACCGCCTGCCAGTTCAGTGGCATTAGATTCTCACAGGAGCAGGACCCTACTATAACCTGCAAATGGTCTAGGCCTCATCATCAGGCCTTGTGAGTCTAAGACCTGATGATCTGAGGTGGAGCTGAGGTGACGCTAGCGCTGGGGAGCAGCTAACGTACAGAAGATCAGTAGCAGGGAGCTTTGACTGCACAGAGACTGTAATAAATCAGTCACTTGCAGACTCGTATAGGAAGCATTGCTCCCACTCTACCCATCAGTGGAAAAATTGTCTTCCATGAAACTGGTCCCCCAACAGTTGGGGACCACTGTATTAGGTGAGCATATAGCTGGTTTGCCAGGAGGACATCAGAGTTTAAGCTGAGCATGAAAGCCAGAACATTATGGTGCCAGGGGAGAACACAGAGAGTAACCCTGGGCTGTCACTACCCTGTGTGACTGTGGCTGGAGTGGCAGTGGTTCTGCCTTTGTCCAACTGGGGTAGCTCTGAGAGAATCTGTTGGCCAAAAGCTAGGTGACCAGAGTAGGTACCCTGGGAAACTATTTTTTCTAGAAAGCCAAAAGGCAAACTGTAGGGGAAGACTTGACCTGGGAGTTGACTTTGGGAATAGGTCGCGTGGGAAGGAGCATGGGACTTAGCTAGGAGTAGCCTTGTCTGTTCTCCAGCAATGTGTCGGGGCATGATGTCGATTACATGGTGAGACGAGCATGAGTTGGGAAGTGGAAGACCTGGGCTCCAGGGCCTGACCCACCAGCTGTCTAGACATGTGATTCTGAGCAGATCTCAAGGATCCCTCAATCTCCTTTCTCATTATAAAGTGAGATGATGTCTGTCCCACCCAAATCGTAAGGTTATCACAAAGCTTCAGTAAGATGTACATGCAATGGCCTGGAAAGCTATACAGCATCCTACACTCGGATGTGTTATGTCAGGATTAAGCACAGGTGGCATGTGGAGCAGGGCTCCATCTCATCATCTGTGGCAGGCAGTACTGGATGGACTTTGTTGAGTATGTGTCAGGTGCTGTGTTTAATCAATCAATTAATTCCTAAGAGTAATCCACGCAAATCAAATTTTCTATTTTCTAGCCTTTCGATCTTTAAACTGAAAGAAAAATATAAAAATAAGGCCCTCTGTATTCCATTTTATTTATTTATTTATTTTTGTAGAGACAGAGTCTCACTTTATCGCCCTGGGTAGAGTGCCGTGGCGTCACACTGCTCACAGCAACCTCCAGCTCTTGGGCTTAAGCGATTCTCTTGTCTCAGCCTCCCTAGTAGCTGGGACTACAGGCGCCGGCCACAGCGCCCGGCTATTTATTTTTATTTTTATTATTTTTTTGTTTTGCAGTTCGGCCGAGGGCGGGCTTGAACCCGCCACCTTTGGTATATGGGGCTGGCGCCCTGCTCGCTGAGCCACAGGAGCCGCCCTGTATTCCATTTTAAAAGATAGTAAACAAACATAATATGTGATTGGTTCTGGAAGCATTTTATTGTTGCTTCAAGTTTCAGAACTTTTCACCCATGATAGAAAATCAACACTTTCAGATGATCTCCCGCATGGCCCTGCTCAGCTTCTGAATCTTTGTTTTTGCAGACATGTCCACATATTTCTCTCCAATTCGAACAATCATTCCACCCATGATTGCTGGATCAGTCTAGGAAAGAAAATAGGTTGGAAACATGAAAACACATTGATATTATTCCACTAATCAAATGGGCTGATAAAAAATTGCTTAGAAAAGGCTAAAGGTTTTAAGGGCGGGATACAATTATAAAAGGGTCCTCATCTAACAAAAGCAATCAATGTACCTGGTTCTGTGTACCTGCAATAATGAATCCCCAATAATTAAAAAAAGAAAAAGGCTAAAGGTGCTATACAAACATAAGATGTTATGGTTACATTGAGCAAAGGGAAGAAGTAAAACTGTATGCAATCTGACAATCATTAAAATTCAAAATAAATATAAAAGTTTACTACAGGAAAATGGGTAAAGAATCAGATCTAACTTTTCACTAATGCTTTCTATTCATGTAGCCAAGTCAAATTGAAAGAAACATATCAAACATAATTAAAAACTTACCTTAACTTCCAATTTCAATATTTGGCCTTGACCTAGGAAGCTTTTCAGGACTGTTTTTAATTCAGTGAGAGTAGCTTCTTCCAGAGGCTGAAAAAGAACAAAACCACCCTTGAAATAAAATTCAAAGGAAAGGCAAGGATCTGCCTTGCAGAACACCTGGGCAGCTGCTGTTCAGGAGCTCAGGTACTGCCCGTAAATGCCACTACTTCTTTGCCTCTACTCTAGCAGTACAACTTGGAACCTTTGACGGAAAGCCCTCCAAAGTTATAATGGCTGAAGCCCCAGCCTGCGAAGGCCAGAGATGCAGGACTCTTCTCCGTGTAGCCTTTTCTTACAGTGTGCACCTTTGGATGAAAAGCTTCAGTCTAACCAGGTTCTCCAATCTCTACGTGTCCCCAGCTCTGCTGGCTGAGTCTCCTTGGATCCTGGTTTCCAGGCGGGGGCAGTGGCATGCCCTGCCACTCTGAACCTCAGTGACAGAACCAGAAAAGTTGGCTTTCTCCTCAAGTCAGTGCTGCCCTGTGACCTGTCTGTGAGAGCAGGTGCCTCAGATGTGCAGACAGCATTCTCTCCCTGCACAACTCTTACTCTTGTTTGGTTAGGCGTCAGGTGAAAACGAAAAGGGTGCTAAAGGATAGGCCTTTGGACTTGTCACCATTCTACCTCTTCAAAGAGTCCAATAGCTGGCAAAGCATCTTTACATCTTTGTGAAGGTCTAGTAGCTAGTGGGGGACAGTGGTGGTCAAAGTCTACCAGTGTTCAATCAAACATTATGTACTGAGGCATCATGTTAGAGAACTCTGAGTGTCGCTTTACAGTGACCATCGCCCTGAATTTGGAGCTCCCATGAGGCCAGTGGTTTCTGTCCCCACTTTTATGGAGGAGAGAACTGAATGGCTCAGAATGGCTAAGAAACTCACCTAGAGGACTAACACTTGTATTATTTCTATGTATTTCTAAATCCTGGGACCTTAATCATCTATCAAGGATTTTTTTTTTAAACAGTAGATATTTACTTACTTAAGAGTAGCAAAATTGAAAACACTTGTAACAGTTGGATATAAAAACTTTTGTAAAAATAAGTGTTCTTTAAAAAAAAATTTTTTTTCTTGTAGTATTTGTCGAAGAAGGGCCTGCACAGTGACAGGCAACTATGTGGCAGGTGAAGCCCTCAACTGTGCTGACTGCCAGGGATCACCTGAGCAGTCCCAGTGGGCTGCCTGTGAAGATTCTCGCCCAGGTATGTGTTTTGTGGGCACCAACTACTGAACTACAAATGTGCAAATGTGTCATGTGTGAAGTGCCTCTCTCTGAGCTGTGCTCTTTGGAGAGTAGAAAGCAACTATTAGTCTACATGTGGTCAGGTGCTATGCTTGTGTAATCCATGTACAATATACTCTACTGTTTTGTTGTACAGACCGAACTATGTTAGGTCAACAAAATTACTTCTGGGGGGCAATGCAGTACAGTTTAAGGAATATGGACTTCTGAGACAAGGAGGCCTGTATTCAAATCCTGGTCCCACATCTTGTATGACCTTGGACAAGCTACTTAATTTCCCTGGGCTTTGGTTTCCTCACCTGTAAAATGAGAATAATTATACTTCTACCTCATGTGGATCTTTTGATATAAAATCAAACAATAAAGTACTCAGCATATGGTACTAATATCATAGCCCCTCCAGCAAGCCAAAAAGATAAAAGGCCCATCATCCACCCCATCCTTCCCATTCACTATCACAAACGGTAAGAGATAAAAAATTAGAAGCTCTCGTTTCAGTGGACTACTTCATGTGGTTATTTACAAAATAAATCTATAACAGAGCATAAACCATTATTTTTAATGTATTTTGATGTCCTTTGCATGTAACCCAGTCCTTAGAAATAATCACTGGCTAAAGAAGCCACTGGCCCTTCAAAAGCAGAGGGTCACAGAGGATGATAAAAGAATCGCTCAGACAAGTCACCCTTCCCAATTTCTTGATTTTACCCTGATATTTTCTCTTCTTTCTGTAAAAGGTGATATATATAACATCAAGGGAAATGTAGCAGCAGCCACCTGCTACTTACAGACGCAGTGGTCACTGTGCATGGCACCTCCCCACGGTGAACACTCATCATGGTGGAAAAGGCAGAAATGACTCCTTGGGTATTGCTTAAGCGGCCATTTTCAGCAAGCAAATCTGAGAAAGAGAGGGTGTCTCAGTAACATAGAACTGATTTGAATAGGTTATTCATGAAGTATTATTACATTCACCCTAAAAGCACACTTAGATTTGTGTTCTTAAAACATTATATTTAGGCTCGACGCCTGTGGCTCAACGGGCTAAGGCGCCAGCCACGTACACCTGAGCTGGCAGGTTCGAATCCATCCCGGGCCGCCAAACAATGATGGCTGCAACCAAAAAATGGCCAGGCACTGTGGCAGGCGCCTGTAGTTTCAGCTACTTGGGAGGCGGAGGCAGGAGACTAGCTTGAGCCCAGGAATTGGAGGTTGCTGTGAGCTGTGGTGCCACAGCACTCTATTCAGGGTGACAGCTTGAGGCTCTGTCTCAAAAAAACAAAACAAAACAAAACATTATATTCAATGTCCTTTAGGAATGCAAATGGAGAAGACACAATTTATTTTTAAAAAATCCATTTTTTTTTTTGAGCTCCAATTCCTGGGCTCAAACGAGTCTCCTGCCTCTGCCTCCCAAGTAGCTGGGACTACAGGCACCCGCCACAACGCCCGGCCAGGATTCAAACCCGCCAGCTCAGGGTAGGTGTCTGGCGCCTTAGTGGGTTGAACCACAGGTACCGAGCCATACTGTCTTATGTTCAAAGATGATGACATGAATATACTTTCTTTGGAACTCATATTTTGAGTGACCATTAGGGTTTGTAAGCAAATGCAAATAGACCCAATGGTGCAAGTGTCTTTAAGGTTCGAGGTACAGCCATAGACCACGAACCATTTTTTTGGGATGAATCTCACTGGTCTTCTACATGGGCTAAAACTGCTGACGAGGCAGTTAGACATTCTTATATCTCAGTGCCCTTTAGCCAGTGCTCCTCAAGCTTTAGTGTGCAAACTTAGGGAGCTGGTTAAGATGCAGATTTTGACTTAACAGTTGGGTGAGTCCCGAGAGTCTTCACTGCCAAAAGGTACATAGGTCATGTGGTTTCTCTGTCCATGCACCCCATTCCAGCCATAAAGTTTTATGAAATTTCAACTGGAAAAGTTCTAATACTTACTCATCAGGTTGGATGTGAGGGGAGAAAACCGCTCTTTTGCTGTGATGTCATTTAGGCTTTTCACTTTAATGGAACGTTTCACATAGGGATTCAAAATAGAAGCAGCCATTTTAGGTTCCTTCAGGAGTTGCTAAAAGTAACAAAAATTTCTTCATTTCTTTAGAGCACATGAAGGATCTGCCATACACACACTTTCTTGCGCATTTTATGACATTTATAATGAATTTTCTCTGACTGCCTTTAAGAATACATCACACCATGATTTTATACAGTATACAATGCTGCACAGGTGTCCGTGCTACTACCTCCGTGGGGCCGCTCTGCCCCAGGCCGACCCTGGTTCTGTCCTGCCTCTTACAGAGCTCACTGATCCAACCCAGCCTCCATGAGCCTGGGGCTGGGGGAGAGTGACAACCAAGGGACACCACTCAGCCTTCACTGTCGTGTCACAAACGTCTACCTCCGGTGACCAAGGGCAGCCTCCAGCACTGTGCTGCCCTGGGCATCAGGCCAGAGTTCCCACGGACCAACAGCAGCTGTTTCCAGTCAGATCCCTTTCAGTTACACACTTCTCTTTGCCCTTCAATTACTCTTCTAGCACCTCCTCCCGGGTTCCTGGCCAGAATCCTATCTGTCTCTGCTCCAGGTTTCTGTCACACACTACCATCCAAAGTTAAAATTTTCACTTGAGTGGCCCCATAGAAACGATGTTGTTCCATAAAAACTGCAGGCATTTACAAACTAAAAGCACTATGTAATTAGACCAGTCTTTCATGTGCCTTCCCTGTGTCTGCAACAGCATCCTCTGGACAGCTAGTGTGACAGTTCTATAGTATTATGCTTTTTTCAGTGCCCCAAACTGCTGATTTATAAAGAGTTAAGGTAATTGCCTCTTCCTTTTTCTTTTTGAGACATACACAGCCTCACTTTGTCACCCTTGCAGAGTGCTGTGGCATCATAGGTCACAAGAACCTCAAACTCTTGGGCTCAAGCAATTCTCTTGCCTCAGCCTCCCAAGTAGCTGGGATTATAGGTGCTCACAATGCCCAGCTATTTTTTAAAGATGGGGGTCTTGCTCTTGGATAGGTTAGTCTTGAACTTGTGAGATCAGGCAATCCACCTGCCTCGGCCTCCCAGAGTGCTGGGATTACAGGCATGAGTCACTGCACCTGGCCTTTTTTTCCGCTATGTTTTGACCAAATCCCAGGTCTTATCCAAGCCCTATTCTATTTTCCACAACCCAGGCCATTCTCTGTTTGGGTTTAAGATAGGCACAACCAAGAAGTAGCTGACAATAATCACCACCTCCATAATGCTTGTATAACATCCTGTCTGCTGCTGCTCGCTCTTCCCCGAGTGTCTCCAACAGTGTGGCTGGACCTACAGCTCTCTGAGGGTCACAAAGTGGGTAAGACCAGCTAAGACCTGAAGCATTATCTACAGAGAACACTGGATAAATAGGAGCCTCAAGCTAAAATTATTGTCTGTTGGGGCAAATGTTCCAATAAAAGCTTAAAATGAGGGTGGTGCCTGTGGCTCAGTGAGTAGGGCGCTGGCCCCATATCCCGGAGGTAGGGGCTGATTCAAACCCAGCCCCGGCCAAAACTGGAAAAAAAAAAAAAAAAAGAAAAGCTTAAAATGAATCCAATAAAAAAGTTTACAAATATACAAATATGTAGAATTAAAGAAATGAAAGATATTAACATATAAACTCAGGAAAGAACACAACTTTATCTGAAGAGCCTGTACATTAGGCTGTCTCTCCCTTCCCTTCTTTGATACAGACCTTACTGCTAGAGGTGGGAACTAGAAAGTAGAAGGCGAGGGAAACAATGAAATGTGGAGACTCACTAACTAGAAATGCAGTGAAAACCAAAGCAGAGATTTTCCTATTTCAGTTATATTGTAGGCTTCTGTTAACCGTTTATTTATTTTCCATGAAAAAAAAAAAAAGTGAAAATAAATATGACCCCCTCCCTAACCTCACAGTCTTTCCTGTCAATTCTCTATAATTATCATGACGCTCACACCTTCACTTTTTGCTGCCCAGTATGTCCGTTCCCCTCACATCTTGAGATCAAAATAATAATTAAAACTAAGGAAAAGTTTTCATAAAGAAAATAAATCCTCAGTTAAAAAAAAATCATAATATATTCTAAAGAGTATTCTGAAAGTACCTGGATCACAAACTTAGTTTTTTGAACACGATTTTGAAATTTCTTCTGAAATGGTGATTTTTCTTAAATTACCATGTTATATTTCTATCTCCACCCAAAATCTTGGTTTCTAATATTAATACCCTTATATGTATCTGTTTGTTCCTATAAGAACAAAACCCAATATTATCTCTAATAATATATTTACAGAAAATTGGTTTTTTACAGGTCTTTTTCTCATAGGATATGTGATGCGTATTTCCTTCACCAGGAATGCAGAAATAAATTAAAAATATATAAATAGGAACTTAACATGTAATAAAAAAAAAAGCTACTTACGGATACTTTCAACAACTCCTTTTCTACCTGTTCCAGCTTATTCTGTTTTGATGCAGCAGAATAAAGAGCAGTGGCGTAGCGACCTTCAATACCATATATTTGAACAGGTGGCTTAAAAAAAAAAAGGGTGCGGTAGGGAAGGAAGGAAAAAGAAAAATCAGTTAAAACAACATTATATGGTTAACAGCAGAACTGAAAGTTTATAATTTAAAACATCTCTCTCGTAACACAAAATAGCTTAAGTATGTCTTCAGAGAGCTGAACTAAAATGGCAATTCACAAACAAATTAGGGCTATTTCCTTGGCCAGATCACTCAATCTCTGAGCCCCTACTTCCTCATCTGTAAAATGAGGGGCTTTAGTAGATAAGGCCACCTGTCCTTTCTAGGTCCACTTACCTACAATTCAATCAGCTGTACTTTAAATTTAATTCTGAGATGAGTTTATGCTTTCTTTGAACATGGTAATTATTTAATTCTAAGTATGAGAAGTTTAAGACACTGATAGCAGGCAGTTTTGAACATATTTGAGTCAGAAAATGGGTGTTTACAAAATAAAAAAACACCTTTATATAATTCACAATAGTACTGTACATTTCTCCTTGTAGAGCCTCCCTACCCATGTTCAATAGAGCCCTTTAGCAATTTACAAAGTGTCTGATGCCTGAACTATTTTTCTCAATTAACTATGTACTTTTTGTATACACTACCATCAACATAAGACTGCATATGCTTAGTGGTGCTGTATTATCATATTGGGAAAGCTTAGGCTTTGAGTGAGAAAGGTTTAGTTCCAGTCCAGCTCTAAGACTAAGCTGAATAAAACCTCGGGCAAATTTTCTGAGCCCCAGTTTCCCCATTATAAAATGAGAAGACTATCTATTCCTTATCATTGTTTGGGGGGATTTATAAGTTTTCACATGAAAGATAAAATGAGACCACTAGTGGTTTTTTGGGGGTTTTTTTTGTGACTACTAGTGGTTTTTAGAGATTTAGGGCTGGTAATAAAGGTAGGAGTGTAAGAATTATTTTTCTAGGCTGGGCACAGTGGCTCACATCTATGCTCCTGGCACTTTGGGAGGCGGAGGCAGGTAGATCACTTGAGATCAGGAGTTTGAGACCAGCATAAGCAAAAGCAAGACCTCATCTCTACTAAAAATAGAAAAACTAGCAGGTACCTATAGTCCCAGCTACTTCAGGAGGCTGAGGCAAGAACATTGCCTGAGTCCAAGAGTTTAAGGTTGCTGTGAGCTAGGATGCCATGGCACTCTACCCAGGGCACAGAATGAGACTCACTCTCAAAAATATATATTTTTCTCAATTCCATCTGATGTGACTATGACATAAATCTGGTATTTTGATCTTTCTCTTACACTGTTTTTCCAAGGGGAAGATTGGCTCACTGTTGACTGGGGGAAAGGGGTAGAGGGATAGGTAGGATAGATAGGTTAGCACATCTTTGGGCCTATGGGCCAACTGAAGTTCCTGCTCCCCAAGAGTTGAATTAAATTCTCTGTCATACAGAGACCTTTAAAAAAGAATTACAAAGTGACCTATGGAAATGGAGCTCATCTTCTTATTCCAAAAGGGTTGTTACCAGCTATTAGCCACCATTTCTGGGGTCTTTCTGATGAACTTTATTTATTATATATCACAAATAGTCCTCTTCACCAGGGGTCAACTAGACTACTTTTTGTTTGAAAAGAAAGGAACTGGCAGATCCTTGAAATGGTGAGTCTTTTTGGTGCCCAGTGGATTATGTTTGGAGAAAAGAGTGTGCATATTCCTTACCAGTTAGGTTGAAGGCAAGATGGAACACGAGAGAAATATGACAGGATTGTAACAGAATCCAAGATAACTTGATTTCAGTATCAACTCCTGTATTCATAATAACTTACTTCAAGAACTCGGACACATCACTTTATTTTGTTGCACTTGTTTCTTTCATTAAAAAAAGTCAATACTGGCTTGGTGCTTGTAGCGCAGTGGTTATGGTGCCAGCCACATACACCAAGGGTGGAGGATTCAAACCCGGCCCAGGCCAGCTAAACAACAATGACAACTGCAACAAAAAACGGCTGGGCATTGTGGCAGGCACCTGTAGTCCCAATTACCTGGGAGGCTGAGGCAAGGGAATCGCTTAAGCCCAGGAGTTGGAGGTTGCTGTGAGCTATGACGCCACAGCACTCTACCAAGGGCAACGTAGTGAGACTCTGTCTCCAAAAAAAAGTTAATACTAGTTTGCCTATTTTGGACGGTTAATGGGAAATCAAACAAACAGTTCTCAAAGTCAAAGCTTATGCACAAGCCTGCTATATAGCAAGCACTTAACATCATTCCTTTCACCATTTCATGTACATATCATATCTTGGGAACTACATATAATGCAGAAAGGTTAGACAGTAACCATACATGCCCTAACTGTATTGTTGTTTGACTCACACTTTCACCTGCTTTACAATTATAAAAGCAAAGAAATTAACATACCCGCACAAGCTTGGCGAATGGCCTAGCCACAGAAGTACTGAAGCATCGCACCTTTGAAACAATAAAAAACATATCCAATGAGATTAAATTTTTATATGACTTTCTACAGAATTAGCATAGTATGTTTCTTTGTATCATCACATAGATTACATGAGGATGAGCCATTGTTTATTACTTGGAAGTAAATTTCCCTAGTGAGAATCACCTTCCCCTCAACTTCCTGGTTTGCTAGGAATGGGCAGAGGCTAGCACATCCATATGAGAGAGCAAACACTTCATTCCAGGGAGTGCACGTTTCAAAAATATTTAACAAAAATTTTGGCACTAATATTACCACACCCTTGAATGGGACTTTAATAAAAGTGGAAGGATTCCAGCCATGATTTGCACCAGACATAACTTCTTAGGTATTCAAATGCTATCTGAAAATAAAAGAGTAATTATTTGGGTACTGCAGCAAACAGTTTGATCTGACAAGAGGACCTAATTCTGAGAAATTGTCTTGCCTATCAAAAGGCATCCATCTGGGAGGTGCCTGTGGCTCAAAGGAGTAGGGCACCGGCCCCATATACCGGAGGTGGCAGGTTCAAACGGCCAAAAACTGCAAAAAAAAAAGAAAAAGAAAAAGAAAAAGACATCCAACTATGGAGTTGGAATCCATGGTTTAAAAGGCACCTGCAGGTCACCTTCAAATACTTCGAGATCTGGAACATACTGTATCAAAACTGGTTGTGAGGATTAAAAGATTTTGGGTCCTGATACATAAAAGCATCATGGTAAGATGCAGTTCTACGAACACAAATTATTTTCCAACTCCATTTTCTGTGTGACTGTGGGTTCAACTCTACCACTTACTGGCTCAGCAACCAAGGACAAGTCACTTAAACGTTCTCATTTTCTTTATAAAACAGTAAGATGTGCTTTACGAATATTCCTCGGCATTATTAGTAATCACTGACAGGTTTATCCAAACGGCAAAGGAAGCAGACTTCGGGGTAGGCCGTGTCCTTTCCTTAAGAGTCCAGGGCAGCCCGAAGCCCCTTCCCGAACCCTTCTAGTCAGGTGCTTCCCGGGGCTGTGCTCGGAGGACGTCAAGGTCACGGCACGTTCAGCCCCGACCCCACCGCCCCTCAGGCGTCCAGGGGGAGGGGATAAAAGCTGGGTCGCTTTACGGCATCCTCTCTCGCTGGGACCCACGATCTTCAACAGCGGCCAGGCTTTCCTCGTCCAGGGTAGCCTCGCACCCTGGTGCTTGTACCAATCGCTGCAGAAGGGATCCTCCTGCTGTCTTTTAGAATCACGGTTCTCACCTGCCGGGAGACCCCGGACACTGCTGCGGCTGCCATCTTCTCCTAGGTGGCTGTAGGTCAAAGCCTCGTAGGAAGGGAGAGTTGCGCAAGGGCGCACGCGCGCGTTGGCGTAGCCGCTTGGCTTTCTGGGAAATGTAGGCGTAAGTTGTCAAAACGCATGCGTATTGACCTCTCTCACGCTGGGAGTTGTAGTTCTTAGTAGCGACGCTAAGGGCTGGACCCAGATAGTGGACCAGAAAATGAAATTTTTAGGTTAGTAAGCGGCTCTTACTGTAGAAAGGATTTGCGTTTCCTCGTTTTAAAATTTGCATTTAGATAAATAGGGTGGCATTTGTTCCATTTCACAGTTACCACCAGCATCACAGGCATCATTACCCCTTCCTAAGGGCATGCCAAAGCCAGCAACCATGGTCGTTCCCCAGCTGCACACAAAAACAAAAACACAAAAATCACAAACAAACAAAACCTCCAGAAGCTTTGCACAACCTGTCTCTTACCTGGGCCGTGACTGCCCTTTGTTAAAGAAACATTCATTCAATGACGCTTGTTAAAGCAGGGCAAGGAAGACTTTGTTAAAGAAATTAATATATTGTAAGGAACTTAGAACCACTTCCCGACAGAGTGGCACTCAATAATGTTAGTTCTTTATTTTTGTTTGCTTTTATCATACATACAGATTCACAGTCTGTGTACAATTTAGTATCTTGTCCCTCCCTCCCTCCTTCCAACTCTTCCTTCCTTCCTTCCTTCCATACAGTCACACTTTGGCCCTCGGTAGAAAGTCATCCCTTATAGTTCACAGCAACTTCAAACCTCTGGGCTCAAGTGATTCTCTTGCCTCGGCCTCCTAGGTAGCTGGGACTATAGGCACCCGCCACAACGCCTGGCTATTTTTAGAGATGGAGTCTCATTCTTGCTCAGCCTGGTCTGGAACTCCTGAGCTCAAGCAATCCACCTGCCTGGGTCTCCCAGAGTGCTGGGATTACAAGCTTGAGCTACCTGGCCTGGTCCTACCTTTTTCTTTAACACAAGGAAAAAGGATACAAAATTACATGAGGACTGTGAATTCATGCCTACAATATAAACGTGTTTCTAAGTTATAAAATTCTCATAAGTATCATTTTAGTGGTTGCAAGATAATCCATCAAGTGAATGTTATGTAATTTAATCATTCCATGATTGTTGAACATAATTCATATGATTTCTTTTCTTTTTTTTTTTTTGTCATTTTAAAACAATACTGAATTTTCTAAGCATCTTTAGAAACACTTAAAAATATATTTAAGATGATTTCCAAATAGATTTCTAGAACTGGCACAACTTGATGAGAGAGTATGAGCATTTTTCTTAAAATGCTTAAAATGCCTTTGATGCATGAGGCCAAAGTTGTCTTCAAAAGTTTTAACCAATTTGTACTTTCAGTAGCAGTGCATAAAACCCCTTTTTAAAAAAAACTTCACTCTGAAAACTATTTTCGGAAGCTATTTTCAAGTAAGCCTGATAAGAAATCTTCAATACATTATTTAACACATTTTATTGAACACTTATGAGTCGCAGCTGTTTTATGTCCTGAAAGTACAGCACAGTACAAGACAGAGAAAATGCTTGCCTCTATCGACATTATATTCTACAGAAAATCAAATGCAAAACCTGTGTTTCCTGAAAGATGAGTATTAATAGATGTAATAAAAATAAAATGTTCTGGGGTCAAGCACACTTGGGAAACTCTAGACCCTGTACTGCATTGAAAATTAATTACCAGAAAACTATTAAGTTGTGTAGCAGCAGGGAGATGCCTTCTATTTATTAATATTTTGTATTTACTCTGTTTTACTCTGGCCCCTTGGATTGTTTATGGTTGTTTATGGTTGATTAGTTTATGGTTATTTGAATTTCAGGATTTATCAAGTGGATGCACATATACAGTTTCATTTTTACTTTGAGTATCAGAATAACTCTAAGAGGTGGGTAGGCCTTATATGCCCCCATTTTGTGGATGGTGAATGTCTCAGATCCTGTTTAGGCAGCTCATTTAGGAAATGGCAATCTGCATGTCAAACCCTGGCACTCCACCCCAAGTCCAGTGTCTTTCTGCTCTGGGTGAGGGCATGAGTGAATCTCTCAGGGTGTGTTCGTAGGGGTGGGGTTTTGATGCCAATGTATTTTGGTGATGAGGGCAAAAGGAGAAACACAGAGGAAGCCCGAAGCCTGATGCCTCTGCAGTCAGACCTCCCTTCTGTAGACAGGCTAGGGCCCTGTATGGAAGGCCTCAGGATGGCAATCAGCAGCAATTTCCCAGCTGTGTGACTGCCATACCTTCTGTTGTGCAAGAACAGAACACGTGGAAGGAAAACAGAATTGTGTCCCATAGAAGTAAGAAAAAGACTCCGCACTCTGCTGTTATTATGCTTTCCCTCGGCATAAACCCAAATTGTTTTACAATCAGTTATTTTAATAGTTGAGGCCGATAGAGGCAAAGGCACTTGTCCAAGGCTGCAGGGCAGGGCCAGAGGGAGCAAAAACCCAGACATCTAATCTTGACCTTTTGGTTTATGCTGACCTTCAAATCAAAACAAATATTACTCGCTGTTTTCTTTTGTAACAGAGAATCACTATGTCACTCTCATTGGAGTGCTGTGGTGTCACAGTTCACAGCAACCTCAAACTCTTGGGCTTAACTGATGATTTTGCCTCAGCCTCCCCAGTAGCTGGGACTAGCCTTCCACAACGCCCAGCGATTTTTTTTGTTGCAGTTGTCACTGTTGTTTTAGCTGGCCTGGGCTGGGTTTGAACCTGCCAGCCTCTGTATATGTGGCCGGTGCCCTACCCACTGAGCTACGGGTGCTGCCCAACGTTTTATTTTCTTTACAAAGAAAGCATATGCTGTGGCAGCAATTACCAGGGTGATAGCATTGGACACACCACTGCATGTATATAAAAAATGAAGTGACTTTCCCCTTAATCTAGAAAGAACTCTTCCAAACGGCCGGGCTCTGTGGCTTACATCTGTAATCTTAGCACTCTGGGAGGCCGAGGTGAGTGGATTGCCTTAGCTCATAGGTTTAAGATCAGCCTGAGCAAGTGTGAGACGGCGGAGTCTCTAATAGCTGGGCGTTGTGGTGGGCACCTATAGTCCTAGCCACTTGGGAGGCTGAGGCAAGAGAATCACTTGAACCCAAGAGTTTGAGATTGCTGTGAGCCAGGATGCCTTGGCACTCTACCTAGGGAGACAAATGTGAAATTCTGTTCCAAAACAGAAAGAACCCTTCCAAGCTACACTAGTCAGAAATCTGATGAAGGCTAATGCAAAATGTTTGTTACACTCGCTTTAAAACAGCAAAAAATCGCAAACACATGTGAACGTAAGAAAATGGCTTTTAAAAAAATGCCATATTATGCAGCCATTAAAATGAGATTTAAACAAGTATTTAATGACATAAAGATATCTAATAACAGGAGGAAAAGATTACAAACCCATGTTCTGTATTTTTCTACAATAAGCATGTAGCAATATTATAGTCAGGGCAAAAAAGGATGACATATGATCCTGTCACTTGTTAACTACTGTGTCCCATAAAGGGGAGATATTTGCTGTGGTTTCTGGTAATACTCAGCTTCTGACAATTGCTTCAAGTTAATGAGCTCCATGAAAGGTTGAGGGATGGACTAGAGGACTCCCTAAGTTTCTTCCAAATATTAGCTTCAATGGAGACTTTCACCAGCCTGGGGAATTTCCTTTAGCTTTGCAGAATACAGAGTAAAGATGGTATCTGTTCAGGGCGATTTTTGTTCATTTTGTTACACCAAAAGGTCCTAGGAAATGTTTGTATTATTCAAGGATTTATTTATCTTGGAGCAAATTCTTCTCAAATTTTCTCTTTCATTTTGCTCTTTTCTCCTCTGAGTTTATTTTAAGAATTGTACTTGCCTCTGGGAGGCCAAGATGGGTAGGTTACTTGAGCTCAAGAGTTTGAGACCACTCTGAGCAAGAGGGAGAACCCTTCTCTAGTAAAAATAGAAAAACTAGCCAGGCATTGTGGCAGGTGCCTGAAGTCCCAGCTACTCAGGAGACTGGGGGTAAGAGAACCACTTGAGCCCAAGAATTTGAGGTGGCTGTAAGCTATGATGCCAGGGCACTCTACCCAGGGTGACAGAGTGAGACTCTCTCTCTAAAAAAAACAAAAACAAAAACAAGAAACCGTAATTGATTGACTCTTTTCCAGCTGACAAAGGCCACTTTCCTCTTGGGATCAGAGGCTGGTAGCCCTGATTTAGAGCAGTTTTTTTTTTTTTTCCCCATGCAGCTGGTCTTTTATGTTTATTCCCAAAGGGAGGGCTAATGACCTTGGCAGCTTTTAACAGGGTCTGTAGCATTTCCCTGGTAAGGGAATTCTGGGCATTCCTGCCTACCTGCAGAGGTCGCTGGGAGGAATTGATCAAGGAAGAAAAAGTGTTGACAAGTATGGACAATGGGACTTCAGGCACTGTGATCGTATTCCTGTAAACTGTTTCTCCTTAGTATTTGATGCGTCTGCTACAGAGGAAAAGAGCAAATAAAACATACAAAATGGGTTGTATGTTTTGTGCCTTTGGAGAAAGCTGCATCAGGAGGTCTGCAGCACAGAACTCCTGGACCCTTTTCCGCAGGAAGTGGTCACCCACTCCCGGGCACAGGCCTCTCTTTTCCCCTTGTCTTTCAGGGCTGTGGGTCATTCAGCCGCTCAGCATTCAAGGTCACCGCTCCTAGTCTGGTGCAGGTTGCTGAAGGACCGTTCATACACTAGGGGGCGCCACTTCCTCACGTTGTAAACTAGCTTCTGGCGTCGGATCAATTTCTGGAGCTTTTCCCAAATGTCCGTGTCAGGACTCACATATGCAAGAACGAATCAGAGTATTATAAGGACGACAAACAACAGGGATCCCTGAGAGATGCTCTAATTCATGCTCTTGGTATTTCGGGGCCCGGAAAGCTACAAATTTTTGTCTGAAGCCAGCCTGTGAAACCCCTAGAAAACCCCCTTCTAATGACTCAGCTCCACAGCCTTTCTCCACCTGGCCCTCAGACTTCTCCTAGATTTTGCCATTTGCTACTTCGCCTTCACAGAAAAACTCTGCTGGGTTGGAGCAGATGTGTGACTTCATCATCAGATTTTCTTTTTTCTTTTGGTGTTGGGGCAGTCCAGGGAAAAGTTATGTCCCTGAATGGGCGCCATGTTCTGGAAGGCAGTAATGGCAGAGCATTCTTCTGCTTGTTGATTTGAACGAACACATGGACGCTAAGTTGAGGCAAGCCTTGAATGTAGTGAACCATACCTGAGATCACCAGGGGCTCCACAGTTTCAGTCACACCAGGGCCATGATCCAGTTGTTTCCTGCAGAGGCAGCTAGCAGCCCCCTGGCCATCCCAGCCCTGTTGCTCTCCTGCTTGTGCCTTGGGCGAGTCACCTAACCTCTGTGCCCTCACCTGGAGTGAGGTTTCCTCAGTTTCCTCATCTGAAGAATGGAGACAGTAACAGCCGGGATCACGGGAAGTCATGCCTGTGAGGCATTTAGCACGGTGCAGCCATGGTCAGCACACCAGAAACTTGAACTATTTACTACTCTCATCCTCAAGAACTGGTCCCTTCTGCACACAGTATCATTTTTCTGTAGCGGCAGGATGGACACAGGCAGCCTGTCCAGACAAGCTGGGAAATGGGTATTGTCAACCCCAGCCCCATTTTGGAGGTGTGTGGCCACTGGGCACCCCATAGGGAAATCAGAAGGGGGTGTCCTCATGAGTCTGAGGGGCTTCCAAGGGAGACAGTCTAGCAATCAAGACAAATTGATAAGCAGATACTGAGCAGGACTCACTTTGTAGAGTACTCAGGCGGTGGGTACACCCAAAGCCCAGATTTCACCCCTACACAATATATCTACGCAAAAAACTGCACTCGTTCCTTTAAGGCTATGAACACGTTAAAAATAAAAAGAGTATTTGTGTTTGAAAAATGTGAGAACAGTTGAGGCCTTGTAGTTCAGCATGAAGAAGGAAATGATAGGATTTTTAACAAAGGAAACTATACATTTTTTCTTTACATAATTATCTAGCTATGGCCAAAGTGAAAGTAAAAGTCAGGACCAGGATATGGTTCAGACCTGAGGGAAAGTGTTCCCAGATGTGGGACGGCATAGGAGTTTGAAATGCCCCAGTGTGGCGATAAGATCTTCTGGACCCCACAGTGGGACTCAGTGACCAAGAAATTGTTGGCAGAACTTAGTGGCAGAGCAATCATTTTGTTATTTTTATCCGTAAGGAGGCGCAGGGAGGGACGCTTGCTGTGAGTTTCCTGGCAAATCAGGCTGGGGCTCTGTGTGGGGTGATGCAGTTTAATACCAAGGAAGGGGTCACGGCTGACCCCACGGAGCCAAGAGGCTGGGAACAGTGTAGACGAGGGGACTGGAGAATAAAGGAGGCTTTTTCTACCCCAGTTTCTGTAGTGAATGAATTAGTGTGACCTTGCAGACGGCCCTTCCTCGGCAAGTGGTAAAGAATGCTGTGCTTTTCATTCTGCTGGGAACCTCCTGGGGAGAGACTGGACTGGTAGCATATTTCTGTGGGTTTTTGGTTCTGGGGCTAGAATTGCAAGGCTGGCTAAAAGCACTGTCTATTTTGACTGTTCAAGCAACTAGGGGCTATTGCTGGGGTGCTCGCTGGAGACCAAGGCCAAATCTTCAGGAAAGCAGGGTAATTCAGACCATTTTATATTGTATGGCTTGAAATGCGTTAGAGGGCCATCCCTAATTCATTCCTTTATTTATTCATTTATTCATGCAGGCATGAACTCACTGAACAAACATTCTCACCCATTGGAGATCACCATAGATGCTGCAGGGGATAGCAGGGCAACCAAGACTGATCCTGCCTTCAGTGACCTGTTGCCAACTCCCTTTGAATCAGTTTTAACTTTAAAAAATTATCTTTTCTTGGCTCGGTGCCAACCACATACACCAAAGTTGGCGGGTTTACCCAGCCTGGGCCAGCTAACCAACAATGACAACTGCAACAAAAAATTGCCAGGTGTTGTGGTGGGTGCCTATAGTCCCAGCTGCTTGGGAGGCTGAGGCAAGAGAATTGCTTATGCCCAAGTGTTTGAGGTTGCTGTGAGCTGTGACGCTACAGCACTCTACCCAGGGTGACAGCTTGAGACTGTTTCAAAAAGTTTACCAAAAAAATGCCTTTTCTTTGTTCTCTATTTAAGAAGAAACTGGTTTGGGCATTAGATTATCAGACTAAAATGCTCGCCGTTTTATAAACTCCCAGCTTTTTTGAATATATTTTTAAGTTGGTAGGAATTCTTTTTACACCTGAGCCCAAATCAGGGCAAACAAGAGAAAATAATAATAATAATAAGAAGAAATTAAGTCATTGGTTGGCAGAGCATCACCATCCAGTTTCTAAGGTGGTTATTAATCAGAAATGGTAGCCCTGGTCAGACTGGTCCATTTATGACAGTGACAAGAGGACCAGTGTTTTTCTTCTTTTGATTTGTGACAGCACTGCTCACCCTGGAATCAATGGTTTATCTAACCCAGATTGACAGGTATTCTTGAGTCCTGGAAATTTTCATTATTTGTGCTTCAACTTCAAAGGTATCCTGAGAATATTCTAGAAGCAATCTTTCATGGTGGCCATCAATCCTGGCTACTGTTTGAAATTAACTGTAGAACTTAAAAAATGACGGTGTCACTGAATACGTATGAATTCGAATCTGCCGTGTACATCTTCCTTTTAATTACTTGTGTTGAGCTTGGATTTTTTTTTTGAGACAGAGCCTCAAGCTATCACCCTGGATAGAGTGCTGTGACATCACAGCTCACAGCAACCTCCAATTACTGTGAGTATCCTGCCTCTGCCTCCCAAGTAGCTGGGACTATAGGCGCCCGCCACAACGCCTGGCCATTCTTTGGTTGCAGCCGTCATTGTTGTTTGGCGGGCCGGGCTGGATTTGAACCCGCCAGCTCATGTGTACATGGCTGGCGCCTTAGCCCGTTGAACCACAGGCGCAGAGCCTGCGTTTTTTTTTTTTTCTTTATGGAGCACTTCATGAATTTGCATGTCATCCTTGCACAGGCGTTATGCTAACCTTTTCTGTCTGGTTCCAATTTTAGCATATGAGGTACCAAAGCAAGTGCACAATTGCACTTCTTGTGGAAGACATTTTCTCAGTCAGAAAACCCCTGTGTTTGTAGTGGGAAAACAAGAGGTTAGGAATTACCTGGTTCTGAGTTAGCTTCTAAGACCTTCCAATTTCCTTTAATTCAAAAGTAGTGGCTCAACACCTGTGGCTCAACGGGCTAAGGCACCAGCCACGTACACCTGAGCTGGCAGGTTCAAATCCAGCCCGGGCCCACCAAACAACAATAACGGTTGCAACCAAAAAATGACCGGGCGTTGTGGCGGGCGCCTATAGTCCCAGCTACTTGGGAGGCGGAGGCAGGAGACTCACTTGAGCCCCAGGAATTGGAGGTTGCTGTGAACCGTGATGCTACTGCACTCTATCCAGGGTGACAGCTTGAGGCTCTGTCTCAAAAAAAAAAAAAAAAGTGCTCAGAATGCCAAAGCACCATACTTTGGGACATCATTCTCTGAGCCCCAGCACAATGATGACCCAATTTGGGAAATACGGAGTTCAACATTTCAGAGGACATGTGGGTAGAAATATCCAGTATGCTGTTGAGAACCTCAATGCATTCATTCATTCATTCATTCACCAAAATTCAGCAAGCATCTCCTCTGTAGAGAGCAGAGTGACACTTCACTGAGTTTATAGGCTGATGGGGAAGACACATGTTTGAGAATGTGACAGGGGTGGCACTGATGGCTATGGGAGCATAAGACAGAGGACCTCATCAGGATCAGGGAAAGTGCAGGAAGTGAGGTTTAAGCTGAGACCCTGGTTAGCCTGAGAGGAAAAGAGGGCATAGCATGTATGAAAGCCAGGGGGTAAGAAAGAATTCTAGAAAGCCAATTATAGCTGGGATGAAGAAGAATGTGGCATGTGGGTGAAGAAGAGAGGCTCATGAAGACTTGGGATTTGAGGCAGCGCCTGTGGCTCAGTGGATAGGGCGCAGGCCCTATATACCAAGGGTGGCAGATTTGAAACCGGCCCCTGGCCAAACTGCCACAAAAAATAGTCGGGCATAGTGGTGGGCGCCTGTAGTTCCAGCTACTCAGAGGCGGAGGCAAGAGAATCACCTAAGCCCAGGAGTTAGCGGTTGCTGTGAGCTGCGGCGCCACAGCACTCTATCGAGGGCGATAAAATGAGACTCTGTCTCTAACAAAAAAAAAAAAAAAAAAGACTTGGGATTCGATTCTATGGGATACTGAAACAGGGATGAGCCAGGGTCAGATTTTCATCTTCAAAATACTTTATCATTCTGGGCGGCGCCTATGGCTCAAAGGAGTAGGGCGCCAGCCCCGTATGCCAGAGGTGGTGGGTTCAAACCCAACCCTGGCCAAAAACCGCAAAACAAAACAAAACAAAACAAAACTTTATCACTCTGGCTACAGAGTATAAAATCATTTGGAACAAAGATGTTTATTATACAGTAATTTCCCAAGTCCTTTGCAAGGCCCTTAAAGATCTGGCCTTGTCAGCCAGCCCCACCCTTTTCAGTCCTCATCCAACAATTACTCTATCAATACTAAACCACTGTGGTTTCCAGGAGGAGCCATGATCTTTTGAGTGTCTGTATCTTTGTACACCCAATTTCCTCTGCTCAGTTGGCCTCCCTTTTCTCTAGGTCCCTGAGTCAACTTTAGGACTTCTTCACAATTCCCAATCTCATTCCATCATTATCATTCCATCACTTTCCTCCCCTCCCCCAATTCCACTCTTCCACTGGTCTGCAAGCTACCAGACAGGACCACATCTGTTCACATCTGTATTTCCAGTACTGAGAATAGTGTGTGAAGTGAATAAATGGATGTCTGAATAAATAACAGGGGTCAGGGGTGACCAGAGATAAAAGTGTGGCTACATTTGTTTGCTATGTTAATATGAAGCTAAATAAGTGGGTAAAATCTCAGAATAGAGTAGAAGCTGAAGACAACAAGGAGAAAAAGTTATATACTTCCTTTTAAAATGCAGCTTTGGGCTCGGCACCTGTGGCTCAACAGGCTAAGGCGCCAGCCACGTACACTTGAGCTGGCGGGTTCGAATCCAGCCTGGGCCTGCCAAACAACAATGAGAACTATAACCCAAAAGTAGCCAGGCATTGTGGCAGATGCCTATAGTCCCAGCTACTTGGGAGGGTGAGGTAAGAAAATCGCTTAAGCCCAAGAGTTTGAGGTTGCTGTGAGCTATGATGCTACAGCACTCTACCCAGGGTGACAGCTTGAGACTCTGTCTCAAAAAAAAAAAAAAAATGCAGCTTTGGGGCAGCACCTGTGGCTCAAAGGAGTAGGGCGCCGGTCCCATATGCCAGAGGTGGTGGGTTGAAACCCAGCCCCGGCCAAAAACTGCAAAAATTCAGCTTTGATAAAACACTCTGTGTGTGTAAAAGTATATGAATACAGACCAGATTTGAAAGGGAACACTTAAAAATAAAAACAATCGTGTTGGCCAGGTGCAGTGGCTCTAAGAAAATAGCTGCGTGTTGGGCAGCACCTGTGGCTCAGTGGTCAGGGTGCCGGCCCCATAAACCGAGGGTAGCAAGTTCAAACCCGGCCAAACTGCAAAAAAAAATAGCTAGGCATTGTGGCAGGCGCCTGTAGTCTCAGCTACTTGGGAGGTTGAAGCAAGAGAATCGCCTAAGTCCAAGAGTTTGAGGTTGCTGTGAGCTGTGACTCCACAGCACTCTACCCAGGGCGACAAAGTGAGACCCTGTCTCTAAAAAAAAAGAAGTCATATCCTGGTATGAAAACCTGTTGTCGGGCGGCACCTGTGGCTCAGTGAGTAGGGTGCTGGTCCCACATACCGAGGGTGGTGGGTTCAAACCTGCCCCCGGCCAAACTGCAACAAAAAATAGACAGGCGTCATAGCAGATGCCTGTAGTCCCAGCTACCGGGGAGGCTGAGGCAAGAAAATCGCCTAAGCCCAGGAGTTGGAGGTTGCTGTGAGCTGTGTGACGCCACGGCACTCTACCAAGGGCAATAAAGTGAGATTCTGTCTCTACAAAAAAAAAAAAAGAAGAAGAAAGAAAGAAAACCTGTTGTCATTGTGCCAAAACTTGCTAGTTGCCAACTGGCCACATCAGTCACTTCAGAATGCACAAAGTAATTACCAAAAAGTTTCTCTTCCCTTGGGATTTGTTCTTTTGAATCTTCAAAAAGGGTTGTTTTTTTCTGTGAATTATGATGCTGCCACCTGCAGGTAAGAAACAGACATTGCCCTGGAATTTACTGACTTGGGAGGGCCATGTAACCATGGGTAGCTGACCCTTTCACTTGGGAGCTGGCTCAAGACCATTTCACTGGCATCCTTGAGCCTATACTTGTTTTCTCACTCACTCTCCTTTTTTTTTTTTTTTTTTTTAACAGAGTCTCAAGCTGTTGCCCTGGGTAGAGTGCCATGGCGTCATAGTTGACAACAACCTCCAACTCTTGGGCTCAAGCAATCCTCTTGCTTCAGTTTTTCTATTTTTAGTAAAAATGGTTGGGGGGGTGGTCTTGATTTTGCTCAGGCTGGTCTCAAACTCGTGAGCTCACGCAATCCACCCGCCTCAGCCTCCCAGAGTGCTGGGATTACAGGCATGAGCCACTGCACCCCACCTCCCTCCCTCCCTTTCTTTCTGCCTTCCTTCCTGTCTCTACTAGAATATGAGGTTGCTGTAAGCTGTGATGCCACAGCACTCTATCCAGGGTGACAGTTTGAGGATCTGTCTCAGAAAAAAACTAGCGGCCCATGCCTGTAGTCCTAGCCACTCAGGAAGCTGAACAAGAGGATCTCTTGAACCCAAGAGTTTGAGGGTGCGGTGAGCTATGATGATGCCATAGCACTCTACCCAGGATGATGGATAGAGACTCTGTCTCAAAAACAAACAAACAAATAAATAAATAAATAAATAAGAAATAAATACTTAAGCCCAAGAGTTGAGGTTGCTGTGAGCTGTGATGTCATGGTAGTCTACTGAGGGCGACATACTGAGACTATCTCAAAAAATAAATAAATAAATAAATATAGAAATAGAATAATTAGCTAGCTGGTGTGGTGGTATATGCCTGTAGTCCCAGCTGCTCTGGAGGCTGAGGTAAGAGATTGCTTGGGCCCTGGAGTTTAGGCTTTTTGTGAGCTATGGTGCCAGAGCATTCTAGCCTGGAGCAACAGAGTGAGACTCTGTCTCAAAAAAATAATTTTTTTTTTTTTAGAGACAAAATCTCACTTTGTCACCCGGGGGAGAGTGCTGTGGCGTCACAGCTCACACCAACCTCCAGCTCTTGGACTAAGGCAATTCTCTTGCCTCAGCCACCCAAGTAGCTGGGACTATAGGCGCCCGCCACAACGCCCAGCTATTTTTTTGTTGCAATTTGGGTGGGGCAGGGTTTGAACCTGCCACCCTTGGTATATGAGGCCGGCACCCTACCCACTGAGACACAGGCGCCACCCCCGGCTTTTTGTTGTTGTTGTAGTTGTCATTGTTATTTTTTTGCAATTTCTGTCTGAGCTTGGTTTGAACCCACCACCCCTAGCATATGGGGCCGGCGCCCTACTCCTTTGAGCCACAAGCACCGCCGTGTAGTGACACTCATTGTTTACCATGCCCAGGCTGGGTTCGAACCCACCAGCCTGGGTATATGTGGCTGGCACTCTAACCACTGAGCAATAGACACCAAGGCAAAATAAAATTTTCTTAGAAGAAAGAAAGATTGCAGATTTTCTTATGGCAGCCCTAGAAAACTAACATCTACTCGCTTTTCCTTCTCCCCCTTAAACTATGAATTCCTTAAGGGCAGGGAACAAGTCTTGTTTTTCTTGGCTTCCCACACCTGGCTTGATGCCTGGCAAGAGCACACCACAGTAATGACCAAATGACTGGCTGACTTAGCCATGCCAGGAACATAGGAGGAACGTTGAAGAAAGGTAAGCCAAAAAGTGAAAAAGAGAGCAAATTAAAAAGACACAAGTGGGCTCGGCGGCGCCTATAGCTCAAGCGGCTAACCAGCCACATACACCCAAGCTGGCAGGTCAGAATCCAGCCTGGGCCCGCCAAAAAACAATGATAGCGCCGAGCCATGATTTTCCTTTTTTTTTTTTTTTTTT
>CAUYON010079885.1:0-18580 GCA_963573935.1 Arctocebus calabarensis
AGACTCCTGGAAGTCATCAGAAAATACAGTAATGTCTCAGGATATAAAATCAATATCCACAAGTCAGTAGCCTTTGTATATGGCAATAACAGTCAAGATGAGGGGCTAATTAAGGACACAACTCCCTTCACCATAGCTTCAAAGAAAATGAAATACCTAGGTATATACCTAACACAGGAGGTGAAGGACCTCTATAAAGAAAATTATGAAATCCTAAGAAAGGAAACAGCAGAGGATCTTAACAAACGGAAGAACATACCATGTTCATGGCTGGGAAGAATCAACATTGTTAAAACATCTATACTTCCCAAAGCAATCTACCTATTTAATGCCATCCCTACTAAGGTACCTACATCGTACTTTCAAGACTTGGAAAAAATGATTCTGCATTTTATATGGAACCAGAAAAAAACCCCACATAGCTAAAGCTGTTCTTAGCAATAAAAACAAAGCTGGGGATATCACCATTCCAGACTTTAGGCTGTACTACAAAGCCCTAGTGGTCAAGATGGCATGGTACTGGCACAAAAATAGAGACATAGACATTTGGAATCATATAGAAACCCAGGAAAAGAAACTAACAACTTACAACCACCTAATCTTTGATAAACCAGTCAAGAACATACGTTGGGGGAAAGACTCCCTATTCAATAAATAGTCCTTTTGCATTTTTTGAGTATTGGTTTAGGGCACAGCTGGTGCAATCCTTAGGCCCTTCTTAGCATTGCTACTAAATGTCTTAGCATTTACCCTTTTCCACAGGGGCCAACTGTGAGTTAATTGAAGAACTGATAAAGGGAATTGACATCAGGAATGTGGAAAGGGAATCTACATCAGGAATTAGGAAATTTAAGTTTGAGTCCAGGTGAGGCTACCTTGAATCTGAAAAAAATCACTTTCCTTTTATTGTCTAATTATTTAATTACATTTATATGAAACTCTCCAACAAGCAAAAGGTAGTAAAAGAAAGTAGATAAGTAGTTGCCAGAGGCCAGGAGTTGAGGAGGGCACCAACTGTAAAAGAACATGAGGAACTTTCTGGGGTGCTAACATTCTATATCAGGCTGTCCAACCTTATTTGAAAGAGGAAGAGTTGTCTTGGGCCACACGTTAAGTACACAAACAATAATGAAAGCTGATGATCAAAAAACCAAAAAGGTCTGTGCAAAATAGTCATGATATCTACCACCACAGATAAGCAAAAACGTCCTCACACAATAATCCAAATTATGCTGAGACTCATTCAGGGTCTTTTAAAATCATCCTGCAGGCCTCAAATTTGTGATCACTAATATAGAAAATTTACATATTTAAGTAATAAAACATCTTTAGATTTCTTTGATATTTTCATTATAAAATAAAAGTGGGCATACAGGCAAAGTTTCCTAAATGCAGAATACAAATGTCTTCATACAATAACTAAGAAAATGCCATGAAGGGTATGTTAAACAGTTTGATGAAAACATTTCAGATTGTATATGAAAACAGCACATTGTACCCCTTGATTACAATAATGTATGCAGCTATGATTTAATAAAAAAAATAAATAAATATACAAAATACAAAAAAAATAAAGAAAGAAGTCTAATTTCACCATATAAGCCATATACTTATACTTTTGATAAAAACTAGTGGAGTTCTCACTAAGAACTCATGTCTGTCAATCATTTTCAATGATTACACTTGAACTTAAAAATTGTTTTAACTCCCTATGTGTGACTTTTGCCAATAAGAAATGCATTCTTCCTGGACTATTATTATTGACAAAGGAAAGAGAATTCCCTGGACTAGTTTGACTTTGTCTTCTCCCAAAGGAATGTGGACAAGTAAAAATATCTTCTTATTTCTGTATAAGCATTAACGTTAACAGGCAAATATGGAACAGGGAGCAAATAAGCAATTAAGGCATAAAGAAACGATGCAAGAAAAAAATTGAGAGCAGTTCAGATGGCCATGAGTTTTGAGAGGAAGATTTAGTATTAATATGTAAATTTAATAAAATTGCTGTGTGCTTGGTAAAACTACAAAATTCAATTGTATTTATTTATATCACTAAAAAATGAAGAAATGATGTATATTAGCATCATATATAATAGTTTAGGAAAATATGTCAAAATGATATGATTTTCATGAAATATTCATAGAAATTAAAGACTTAAGTACTGATTTATTTGGCAATGAAACTGGGATAGTTTGGTTCACCTCAAGTTAATTAAAATCATAGAGCATTTATTGTTAAATTAATGAGCTAACTCTAATATTTATGTAGATTTTTCCAGTTTAACTTTGAAGAACTTATCTAAAAGAAGTAAACTACTAAATATTAAGACTGATTTTAAAGACACACTAATCAAACTTGTATAACAAAGCACAAGTTTTGATCATTTGATCAGTCATCAAGTTGATCATGATAAATTTGACATTACAAGCAAACAGACAAAATATAATGTTTATTATGAGAAGTGCAAGCTCATATGAGGAAAAAAATATATCTTAAAGACTATATGGCATAAAATTTCCATATCAGGTGGATTGTATCTGTAGATGAAAATGGTAAGATGATCAATTTCAGAATTAACACAAAATATTTCCATAGCTTTGAAGATTACAAAGCTACCTTAAACAAGACGCTAAACTTTCCAAGAAATAAAACCAGCAATATAATGATTGGTCCCCTTGTCCATGTTGATGATATTAAAAATTCTTTCTCAAAAGATACTACTAGGAAGTGAGTTAGGATACAGCATTATGAATGTAATTAGTGATTGTGATATCAGAAAAATTTTCTTAACCAAAATTATGTAATTAATTTCTACAAGCTAAAGGGGGGGGAGAAAAAAAGGGAGAAAAGAAAAATCTCAATCATGGAAATGAAAAATGAAGAAAATTAAATAAATATTTATTCTCTACTAATAAATTTGAATGCCTGGCAGAATTAAATTTTTGCTCTAAACACAAAAGATATTTTATAATAAGATCAAAATTTATATTTTATCTCATAAAATTTTGAAATAGATATTTTCACTTTATAGATGAAGAAAATTAATGGCAGGAACCTTAAGATTATTTTTTGTACCTTCTTACATAGCTAACCAAATTCTCCATATGTAGATAGCTGATTCAACATTTCCTTAGCACTTATTACAAAAATGATATTCTCTAAACTAGGAACCATAGCTGAGGAACAGATGTTACATAACACATTTTTTTGTGAAGCTAATGGCATAGTTGGATACGGGAATAATAATTAAATTATTGCCAAAATCCTATAGGTAAAGTATGTAGGAGAGAAGTATCAAAGTACTAGCTCTGATTTTAATGTAATAGAATAAGGAAGATATTTTATATACCTTTATATCTAAAGAATGTGTAAGCATTAACAAAGGAGCAGGGAGATTAGATTTCCAAGAAAATGAAACAATATATGCATGCAGTGTCCTTAAAAAAAGACCAAGGTGAGCATTATAGAGAGTGAGAGGGCCTTAGGGTTAGAGGAGAAATCTATAAGATGAAGTCTAACAGGGAGTAATGAAAGGAATGCTGTGTGGACCAAGTGAAAGGGGTTAGCCCTTAGCCTAGAATCCAAGGGAGTTTTATTTTAGGTGATTACGCAGACAAATGACATAAGTAAAGCAGTTCTACATTCTGAAATAATGATTCTGGCTGCAAGGAGAATACATTATGAGAAAAATGTGGAAAGAATGCTAATAAACCAAGCAGGAGGCCATGGCAATATTCTCTGTTAGAAAAGATGATGGTTTTAGCTTTGTAGAGATATTTGGATGGATAAATAATTGTGGGAAAAAGGGTACTGGATGATGGACTGGCTGTGCAAAGGTGAGATAGTGAAGTATGTTAAAAATGTTTCCCTCTCATTCGGAGACTGAATAATGATTTTCCTTCTACATGAAACAGAATTCTGAAAAGAACCAGATTTAAAGGGAGAAAGACTAGGGTGGTAAATGGTGACAATGACTTGCTATTGAAATATCCGATTTTGAGATTTTTAATAAGCAGCAAAGGAATATTAATAACTCTCACATCTTTGCAATATTTTAATTATTTCAATTAATATGATCAATAGTTTGAAATTTGTATGAATTTTTTACATAGATTATTATTTGCAATTACTTAATTCTAAATCAAATTAATATTTACATTTCTTCAAGGTTAAATAGTACAGAGGAGACTGAAATGAAAAAATACCTTCTTCAGCCACCATCCATCCTGGGACATCCCCAGGACATCCCCAGTAACACTATTAGTGGAAATCACTTTTAACTCTTGATGGTTGTTGTTCATATATTAGGGAAGAGGAAAATAAGTGCAATGTCTTCCCACATTTCTCTGAACTTCTTAGTTGACATTATTTTAACGGTTTTTAAAAATATTTCTGTTTTATGAATTTTTTCTCTTTCCTCTGAAGTAGTATTTTAGTAACTGCTACTTTACATGGTCTTTGAACTTTTCATAAAAAGGTGATGATCAGTGTTTGACCTTAAACTTCTTAATATACGTTTCCTTGAAATCTTTCTATTGGTTCAATTTCTTGACTGGTAATCTTCATGTTAGTATAAATGAAAAGGGAGCTGAAAATTATATTTTTTCAAAAAATAAAAGGTAAAGGTTTTGATAGAGCACATCTCTTTGGAAAATGTGTACATTTTCTATTCTAAATTTTTTTTAAAGTATGTAGATATTTGGTAATTGCTGGTTAAAACTGATGATTAAGTTTGGGTAAGAGAGTGTGCAATTTAAAGTGTTAATTACCCCCTTTCACTAACTCCTGGACCTTCAGTCACATTACCTCACTTCAGCCATCCATCACGTTTAACATTTGAACAAAGATTTACTCAGGGAAAGACCCACTTAGAATTTTCTCTGGATAGATATTTTCCTTTCATGTCATTGTCTTTCCCCTTCTTAAGAGTGTTCTCAGACCTTTTACTCAGTCACCATGCCTCTTTCTCTTTCTATATGCTTACATTCTGCTTCTGAATTAATGATAATCAGTAGGTGATTTCTAGTTATTTCTCTTTCTGTCTGTGTTTTTAATTTCATTAACACGAATTTTTGTAGGCGACTGTGCATCAAGCTTCTGGAAATGGTCATCAGGTCTTGAGGGAGGCTTTGGGAGTGGGACTATCTCCTAGCAGGCATGGAGATGTTTGGCTGCCTGGAGACAAGGCCTCAAGCAGCTGCATACATTAATGAGTTAAGATCATTCCCTCATTAGCAAGCAGGTGTTATACATTGGACATTTGTGGTGCAGTAGGGTGGGAGTTGAGTCCGGAGGGAAAGAGCATGTAGTGATCATTAAAAACTTAGCTCTTGTTTATGGGCCCCCACACCTGCTGTATAATGCTTCAATACAAGGCCATGGCAGAGGTTGCTTGGGGCTTTCCCTGGAATATGGGAAGTCCCCCTTTCGCAGGCATTTGTACCTTCAATCCATGGTCCTAGCTGGTTTTATTAACACCATGACAGGGTGCCCACAGTGGGCACTGACAATTTTGTTCATTTTTATCATTGTAATTGAGTTTTATATGAGAGGAGAGATAGTGTGTGTGCTGTTTGGAATCAGAAACATACTATACTTATTGAGATTTTCTTCTATTTAGAAAAGAATGAACTACAGCTCAGAAGACAAAGTAATTTCTATGTACAAAATTTCACAAAGCATATGGGACAAAATAGTTATACAAATGCAATTTTAGAAATCCTCTATTACATATCAGTGTAACATCAGTTCCTGGCTCTTTGCCTTACAGATAGTAGTCACTCACTAAATTTCTATTTAATGAATGAAAATAAATAAAATATTATTTTGAAGATATGGTTTTTTTTTGTTTTTTTTTTTTGAGACAAAGCCTCAAGCTGTCACCCTGGATAGAGTGCTGTGGCATCACAGCTCACAGCAACCTCCAAATCCTGGGCTCAAGCGAGTCTCCTGCCTCTGCCTCCCAAGTACCTGGGACTACAGGCGCCTGCCACAATGCCCAGCCATGAAGATATGTTTTTGAAAATGCTTTTTGTTATTATGCACTTTGTTTTTTTCATATACAGTTTTATAAAGTCTGGGACAATCTGGAACTATGTGAGGTAATTCCAGTAAAGGTACCCAAATGACATATACGTTTGAATGTCACAATGTGAATTTTCATTTATTTTTAATTCTTCATTTGATTCTAAATGGAGAGAAACTTGAATAAACAGGTTTTACAAAAGATATTTCCCATAAGGAAAAGCTGTGGGATTATGCAAATAGGACTTTCCACTAAATGAAATAAGGAGAAGCCTAAAATTAAACTTTCCGTTAACCAAGAGTAATGTAACTGAAGACATGATTTTAAAAGTCTGCAAGTCACTTTGGAAAAGGCAGCAAATACAGCTTCTGGAGAATAGGGACTCCGTTTGGCAGTCTATACCATTAATAATAGTATTTTCACTAAATTACATGCACTCATAATCTGTTCTACATCCTCCTTATAAAACACAGTTTACACAAAGTTGTTCTGATTTACTCTTAAGCATATACTTGAACAGATTTATTATGAAAATGAATGCCCTTACCTATAGCATTTTACATTGGAAGAAGTAGTTATTTACATCACCGTCAATTAGAATATACTTTGTCTTCTTAAATTTTCATTGAAGTAAAATTTATTACATTAATGTTACCTATTATAATCTTTAAAAATCTAGAAATACAATGGTGGGGGAATAGTTTCTCAATAAACATTATCATATTCTTAATTGTAGCAATGGCAAAAGATGCCATTGATACTAGAATTTTGTCTTTGTTCCTGGCTGGCTGGCCAAATATGATACTGGAGTTTCAGGTTCTTGGTCTCAGTGATTCTAAGAATGAATCCTTGGACCATGGATCAATGGTAAGACAGGATTTATTCACAGAAACAAAGAATACAAAAACCAAAGCT
The DNA here is from genome assembly GCA_963573935.1 of Arctocebus calabarensis. Taxonomy (NCBI): domain Eukaryota; kingdom Metazoa; phylum Chordata; class Mammalia; order Primates; family Lorisidae; genus Arctocebus; species Arctocebus calabarensis. Next base: position 6,942 of record CAUYON010079885.1, read on the forward strand.
CCTGGCAGAGAGAACCTAGGTGGGAGAACAAGCTCTCTTGCTCCCTTTCCAAAGTCTGTCTCTGGGCTCTCTGCTCAAAGGTACATGTAGTCTCAGGGGCTTATTGTGCCAGAACTCAATGTTTACTTTTAGTGCATAGGTCTTAGCAGGGGGCCAGAACTCTCAGGCCTTGGAATTTATATAAAATTGACCAGGCCATGAAATTGACCAGGCCTAGAAAAAGTGGGGTTTCCCCTTTCTTTGGGGGAAGGAGACATTAAGGCACTGGTGTCTCCCCCACCTCCCCACAGTTGTCTGGCCCCTCTGGCTACTGGAGCCTCCTGGGGCCCCCCTCCCTCACCTCTAGCCTGCTGCTGGTTCCACTGCTGGCTGCTTCTGCACCAACACCACAGGGTTGGCAGGTGCTGGCACCACCAGTTCGGTGTCACTATTAATGTATTCTTTCTTTTTGTAGTGAAAATAATTATGATTCATATGTTACAGGGAGTTAGCATGCCTTCTTCTACATTTTAAATCAGGTGTCTGGGTGACATACATTCTTTTCCATAAAACAAAACTGAATGTCCTAGCAATACATCCTCTCCAGAGATTTTGTGTAAATGATTTGTCAACTCATAGTAAGATGATTATGCAATAAAACCAATGATATTTTAAAATGTCTTCCATTGATCATAAAATAATATAAGGTCCTAACTGTTTAATATTCTTGCCAACAATATTTGCTTGTCGTCTGAGTGAAACATCTCCATCATACCATTTTATGTGTGTCGCTTACTATAAAACTTACTTTCACATGCTTAAAAGTCCTAAAGCTTCACTTAACATTCACTTTTGCAAGTGAAAAGTCACTTTCTAAAACTTTTATTTCTGGCGTTCACATGTTATTTTTGTGTGATCTAAAAAAATAAGTCACTGTGTTGACTTGACAAATGATTAGCATGTTAATGTTTGGGCCTTTATAATAGTGCTTTGTAATATTTATGAAAAAATATTTTCATTCATTCAGTGTACATATATTAACAGCACACAAAGGCTTTTTTAATGGTTATTTCATTTAGTTTTGGGTCACCCTTTTTTACCCCCAATTCCCCAACAAAGCCACAGGCAAGGAAAATACAATATACCATAAAGGGTAAGCATCAGATCTTGCTTACAAATAAGAACTCAGTGTAATCTGAAACTATGAATGATTGCAGTTAAATGCTTACAAAGAGATTAAAAAATTGTCTAGGGAGTGAAACAATATCCAGCAGTTTAGAGAAGGCCTCTTATTTCTTCCTCAACTACAGTACACAGATTCCGTAGCATTACATACATTTAATTAAAGAACAAAGTCAATGTTTGAGCTTTTGGTGCCCTTTAAAGTAATGTAAACAGTCATTTTATTAATGTAATAATATTATTTTTGTAAAATAATTTTTAATGAAAGAGAACTTCTGTCTTATGGGACACTGAACACCACATAGGAGAAAGAAGCATTTGTGTACCTTGTAGGGTGTTTTTTGTTTGATGAAATGACAAAATGTTATTTGAAGGGGTACAGTCCCCTGCACCCGTGTAAGATGAATCAGTCTCATTTGTGCTCCTTGAGGTACGAGGCCCTGAGAAGGGACATTTCTAGTACTTGGGCTAGTTGTGAGTTTTGGGGGTTATTCTCCCCCAGTTCACAGAGCATCCTTGCTGAAAAACACAGGCAATTACACCCTAAAGGAAAGTATGTGCCGGAGGACCCTACCAAATTGCAGCTGGAGATTAATAAGCTGCCTGGGGCAGTGGGCTGGTGCACTTTGTTCCCTACTTCAATTTACACAATAACTTTCAGTTAATCAGGCAAACACAACAGACAATCCAGCGCCTTTGTGGTTTATCTCTATTGTTGTTTATCTCCAAACAGGATATTCTTAGTTTAGAAAGGTGTGTATGTGCTTTGCTGTATTAATGCTAACAAGGAATGTTTATAGCAGATTTTGTTACCTTTTGTGTTCTTCATTCTTGGATATTGTTATCTGATGATTTGGGGTATATGAGAATCTTAGTAAAGATGAGTAGTTGCTGAATGCCCGAGCAAGCTTCAGTATTCCATTTTCAAATCAATCATTTCATCTGCGGTGCTTCCTCTGTGTCATTCACTAAGTAGGATAGTGGACAGCGACAGTTATTATGTTCTGACATCATTTATTGTTATTGTACATGAAAGTCCACTTTATTTTTTGCATTCAGCCCTAATATAAAAGGAAGTAGAAGATTGGTTGATTAATTAATAATGATCCATTGATACTTTATTTTTCATTCTACAGTAATTCATTCAGATCAGACTACACTTTTCAATTGAATTAATTTAAAAAAAATGTAAGAGCCAGGCTTGGTGGCTCAGGCTATAATCCCAGCATTGTGGGAGGCTGAGGTGGGAGAACTGCTTGAGCTCAGGAGTTTAAGACTCATCTGAGCAAGAGTGAAATACCCACTCGTGAAAAAAATTGAAAAACCTAGCCAGGCACCAAGGTGAGCACCTATAATCCCAGTGGCTTCCAGAGGCTGAGGCAGCAGGATGCCTGCAGCCCAAGTCTGAGGTTGCAGTAAGCTATGAGGCCATTGCCCTCTGCTCAGGGTATAAGGTAGGACTATGTCTCAACAACAACAGAAAAGGAAATGAAGAATGAAGGGTTAGCTTTTCCATAAATGACATTTCATTCAGTAGGCAAAATATAGATATAATCATTGTACTTTATTGTCCGCTTTTTGGTGATGAGTTATTTTTCCACTGTAAATTTGGCCTTTATAGAGTTTTAGTTCTCTTATTTTATCCAAGAAAAACAATTATGCTAAAAACTTTTTATATATTGGGCCAGAGATATGAAACAACGCATGTGCACACACTCACACACACACACAGTATCTGCTCTGTATTTTATTAAATGTCTGCCTTCATTACTAACGCTAATATCAATCATATGAGGAGTTAAATAAAAGTATTAGCTACTGTATATCGTCAGTTAAATGGAACTCCGTGGGCCATAATAATGTAGGAAGGCTCGTTAGAAAAAGTAGACTAACCATGAAAAAGAATTAAGGGAACTAATATTCATGAATTTAAATATTTCTTTAACCATATTAATTAAAACTATTATTTTCCCAATAGTAAAGATGGAGAAAAGGAGACATAGAGAGATTAAATGATTTCTCCAAAATTATATATTACATAGCTAGTAAACATTAGATTGAAATATTAAACTTAGACATGATATATGATATTTATATTGGCTCTAGAACAGGTAGGGTTTAAGTAAAACAAAAAGTTTGTAACTCATAATTATCTTAGTCCTGTACCTAATACTCCATAAGTAAGGGAAAAATTCATGGTCCTCATCAAAACCATTCTTTTTTATGACTGTCTGGGCCATCTCTCTATGTGTATTTGAATGTGTATGCATGCTTAGTAGAAATTATTTCCAAGACTTCTGAATTAAAGTGTTCTTTATATAAATTTTAATAAAACATTTTGTTCAGGCTCATATTAGTTCACATAAATCTATAATACAGTACATTTGTGTTATAGAAATAAATATTTTTATGAAGAGCCTTGGCTGCATTTATGAAATTATAAGCTTATTTATTATGTTTTATTCAGAATGAATAAATCTTTTTGAAAATAACATCTCTATAGTAATAAAATTTGCAACAAAATTGTTTTAATACCAAAGCACAGCTTCAATAAAAACTAGACTGCTCATTCTAATACAGAATAATTATCTAAGTTGCTCTTAAAGAAGCAATAATATTGCTAGTGTAAAATTTCAAAGATACTTTCATCAATGACTACAATATTTTAAATATTATAATGTCAACTTTGTGAAATAGAATAGTATTAATTGGAAACATTTTTTTAGTAGTCCTGTAATAAATTAGTGAAAATGAAATACTCATCTATATTCATTATTTCTATTGATCTGTCAAAGTTTCTTTCTCAGAAAGAATTCAAAATAAAGGTAGTATGAATGAAAATACGTACATATAATTTAAATTATAAAACAATGTATGTGATGTAATTTTATTTATTGTTTCTGGTTCTCAGTTTCTCTTTAGGTGAAATTATTTTGGTACTTAAAGAGTCTCACTGTTTGCTAATTATTGCTTCTCTTCTGAATAAACCACTTTGAAAGCAAAATAAATAAAGTGCTTATTTCTCTATATTGTCCCCAAGCTATTATATTCAACAGGCAATTGGTTAGGTAGAATTTAATGAGTAATTGGATTTCCACGGAATTTCCTTTTGCTAAGTTATCTCCACCTCTTCTTTCATTAGGGAAATCACTTAAACTCTCCAAAGCACTAATTTTTGCATAGGTAAAATAGGCTAATAAAACCTATATTGCAATATTTTTGAAATATTATAAATGATATTTGGAACTATAGACAAATTGAATAGGGGTGAAAAATGAAATAAGATAATGAGACTACTCAGAGAAATGAAACTAATTCATCTTGTATTTAATAATATAATCTCATTTATGTCACAATCTTACTTTAAAATTTATTGTAACCACTAGTAACAGTAGAACTTCATGCAATCTCCTCAACCTAACAGTTTAATTTAATCACCCTTGTCTTACCCCTACTGAGTCAATTTTAACATTTGTCCAGTAGACCTCCACTTCATTGAGAATATTTTCCTAATCACATGTACTGTCTTAGAATGGACCTAAATATAAAGACTGTAGCAGGTAAAGATTCAGAGAAACTGATGCAGAAATAGACAGATACTAGTATCTGACAGAAGTTAGTAGACTTAAAACTTACTGTGCGTCTGTAATAATTAATTAGCTTTATAAAGTTATCATTGCCCCTTGGAGTATGACCTTATAAACGCACAGTCTAAAAATGATGTTCTAGAAAAACTTTGAAAAGTTAGGGTCATTATTTTTTGGTCTCAGACCTAAGAACTTTCTCAGGGGTAGGCACATTAGATGCTGAGTACAGGCTGGTTAGTTTTGTTACTTTATAGTTCCTGGACTTCTCAACACTGTGGTGACTTCTATTATTTCAGTGGCATGGTCTTATACTTTTCTTCTTCATAGTTTTGAAAGTCTTTCTACAGAATTAATTAGCATATTTTGAGTGCATGATCTATAGGTGTAAACTATAAATGTTTTCTGAACACACTTTTTACCCAGAATGAAAGTTTCTCATTACATAAAGAACAAATACATTACCAGTTAATTGAGAAATCACCAACTAAATGAAAGGAACTAAAATTATTCAAAATTGATTTTCTCATAATCCAAGAGTAAAAAGTATTAATAAAATACCGGGATGATTTTAGAAGCCATCTAATGTTCTAATTATGTTATTTATTTCATTTCAAAATTAAGAAAGACACAGTACTAGAGAGCAGAGGAACTGAGCCTGTAAGAAAACTATTAGTGACTCATCCATGTCAATTAATCTCTGTTCTGAAAATCGTGGCTTATTATTCTTGGCCTACTTCACTATTTGGTATGTGTCTTAAAAAAGCTTACATTTTCCATTCTCCACAATCAGGAAATAAGACTTAACTCTAAATTACATTCTATACTTTGGTTTCTAAATTATATTTTAAATTATAAATTTGGAGTAATATTTTATTAATTTTCCTTTTGCCAGTGAACCTTGGTCTAAACCATCGTGTCTCATCTTTATTTCCTTTTTCTTAAAAAAGAGGGTTCCAGATAATGATCCCACCATGAAACATATTCCTATGTCACTAAGGCCACTTAAAATATTCCTAATAAAAATGGATAATGAACAAAATTTAAAATTGTTCCTAAAATAAAACATGTTTTTGTGGTCCCACTTACTTATGTTCAATAAATCCTTCCTGAATTGCAAACAAGATATAGTGTTTAAAGTAAGATGTAAAAGTAAGTTGTTGGATATAAGGATCTATTTTTAAAGCCACTCCCTTAATATAAGGGATATAAAGGAGGGAACACATTTTTAAATACACATTTTTTTTTTTTTAGTTAAAGGCAGGGCAAGATGGGATGATTGGACATGTGTATTTTCTAACAATAGTGCAGACACTGACAGTTGCCATCCACATTCATCTTTTCCTCTTCAAAGACTTTTTTTCTTTTTCTTTTTTTTTTTTTTTTTTTGAGAAATGGGGTCTGGCTCTGTCACCCATTGAAGTACAGTAGTGCAATTACAGCTCACTTCAAACTCAAGCAGTCCTCTCACTTCAGACTCCCAAAAGCTGGGACTTCGGGCATGAGACACTATGTCTGGTCTAGAGACTTTTAAGTAAAACTTTTATCTGGACATGTGGTCTTCCAGATAAAAACGTAGTTTTAAATATTTATTTGAAGTGTGGCCATGGAATCATTGTAGGCAATGGTATAAGAGCAGAAATGATCTATGCAACTTGTGGGTTATATCTTTAGAGACAGATTTACTATCTACTTCTTCTTTCTCTGTATCAGTGTTTTTCAACATTTATTTCACTGCACACTTGAACTATAGTTAAACTTCCACAACACACTTAGATTATATTTAACAAAAAACAAAAAAGAAAAAAATATACTCACTATGCTTTGAACTTCTTTTGAAAATAATTTAATTAATGATCATTAAAAATTTTCAAGGCACACTGGTTGGAAATCACTGTTCTTTATTGTAACATACCCACAGTTACTCTGGCAATTAATAGTTTATATGATTTTTTTCTTTGTTTGTTTATCAGGCCCAGGCAAGGCTCAAACTTGCCACCCCTGGTGTGTAGAGCCAGTGCACTAACCACTGAGATAAAACAATTATTAAGTCTGTTAAATATATATATATTTTTTTGAGACAGAGCCTCAAGCTGTCACCCTGGATAGAGTGCCATGGCATAACAGCTCACAGCTAACTCCAATTCCTGGGCTTGAGCGAGTTTTCTGCCTCTGCCTCCCAAGTAGCTGGGACTACAGGCACCTGCCACAACACCTGGCTATTTTTTGGTTGCAGCCATCATTGTTGTTTGGCGGGCCCAGGCTGGGTTCGAACCCACCAGCTCATGTGTATGTGGCTGGCACCTTAGCCCGTTGAGCCACAGGCACCCAGCTGAGTCTGTTGAATAATTATTAACAGAACCACTCTCAGTTTGAACACAAATTCTATGATTTCTCTACCTCTGTTTTTCTCCTTATATAGAACATTGAAAAGGAAACAGCAATCTTAGGCCATATGGTAGGGCAATTGCCTAAGGGATGGTTTTTACCATATAGAATAACCTCAGACCATGATGACTTTCTGAAACCGGGGACTCTTCCTAAATGGGATTTTATGTTTAAATCCTATTTGAGCACTACTTCTTTGGGGTCTTTGGCTTATTCACCTGAACTAATTGCCTAAATAAGCTAAGTTTAAACATCAAGTATTCTTAACTTCTGTCACAGTAACTTTGTAAATATATTCAAATGATTTTTCTCCAAAAAGGGAAAATGTTAACCCATTAACAACCCATTAACCCATTAATATATATATTTTTTTAAATTATGGGCAAATGAAAGAGGATTCAATATTCCAGCCATTTTCACCACGTATGCTATATATGTCAGAATTTCTTTCTCTTTTAAAATATTTTCAATCTATAACAAGAAACTACTGTCTATGTTCTTAAAACAGAGAGTGAGTACATGATTCAGAATTAATGCTTTTGATGTCTTTTTGTGATAGGTACCCTGAGATCAAGAACTATTTCATGATTCTTTTTACCATGTATGAGTTAGAAATTCTCTATGAATTATAATTATAGTTTTTGAAACAGATATTTCAACATAGTATTAGTTATTATTAAAAAGTTATTTTTAGTAATACAATATAAAGTTATAAGGACTGTTGAATAGACAGTAGTGAAGAATAAAGAGTAATCAAAGGTATTGGAGGTAAATGAAAGAAATGAAAAAAAAACCCCACCAAATTATCTAAATTCTTTAACATTTATTCATTTGCTAGTTGAAATTGCTAGTTGAAAGTCTTTCCCATCGTTGTACCATTGTAATTGACTGCCATGTTCTAGCCCTAACGTTTGACATTACAAACAAAAGGAATCTGTGTATTTTGTTGGTTTGATGCTTTCTAATCATCATCTCCTATCTTTTTAGCATACTTTCTCTAATAATTCACCAGGGAATCCTCTGACTTCTGCAGGCTGCTCAACCTATGGGACCAATACAATATTAATACTGTAAAGAGTACTGTATTAAACTCTGTGAATACTCAAACTCCAAGTGGACTGTGCAGTTAAGTATGGACACAAAACAAATTATAAAGGCTATAGACATAAATGTAATATGATATATTCATGACCTTGTGTTCAGGAAATTTTTCTTAAAGAACACAGGAAAAATGAACCTAAATGAAAAGATTGATGAAATTTATTACATTGCAGACATGGTTAAGAAAGAGAAAATAAAAAAATAAAAATAAATAAAGAGAAAAGAGATCTTTAATGTGGGAGAAGATGGAAGACTGTGAGCCCAGCCGAGAGAGAGAGGAGTGACAGCTGCAAGTCACCTCTGAGGCAAGCTGCGATGTCCAGAAACCAAGCTTCAGGCAGAAAAATTGAACTAAAGTTTTCTGCCATTCTGAACTTCCAGGACACCCTTCCCCCCTTACCTGAAGTGCCAGAAGTCTGACCTCTGCTGAAACTGAGGGAGGAGGACTTGAGCAGCGCCCACTCTCCCTATCTGCCAGATCAAGCAGCCTGTCAGGTAAGAGACTTGGGGCCCCACCGAGCCCCAGCCAGCCCCCAGGCCAGGGACACTGCTGGGATCCCCACATGGCTCCAATTCATGCCCCACTGGACCTCAGTCTGCCACATGCAGCGGCCAGGAATGCCACTGGGACTTCTGTGCCCTCTGATTTGCACCCTCTGGGCCTTAGCCCACTGCCAACAGCAGCCAGGAAGTCAGCAGGGACTCTCCCATGGTGCCAATCTGTGCCCTGCCAGGCCTCAGCCTACCGCCCACTAAGACCCCTGCCTATCTGTGCCCCAGGCCCGCTGCCCACAGCAGCCAGGAACTCCACACCACCAGGATACCTGCGTGGCCCTAATTGGCACACCACTGGGCCTTGACCCACTGCCATGGCAACAAGAGCCAGGAAGTCCACTGGAACTCCCTCCCAGGGCAATCTGTGCATTGCCCGGCCTTGGCCTGCCACCCGCTGGGACCCCGTGTGGCTCTGATCCACACCCTCTGGGACTTGGCCCTCAGCTTCCAGCAGCTAGGGACTCTGCCAGGCCTAGGCTCACCACCTGGCCTGCTGTGGCCAGAGACCTTACTGACACCCCCACATCAGGCCTTTGCCTGCCGCCCACACCAGCCAGGGGCTCCGCCAGGAACCTTCCAGTCCTCCGCCTCCCTGCCTCAGCCAGGAACTCTGGGGGCCACACAACCTGCCTCCTCACCTACCCTCTCTGCCTCTGCACCACCCCGCCTGTCAGGCCAGAAACCTAGGAGGATAGTAACCCATACCCTCCCTCCAGAGCCCTCCTCCCAGCCAGAGACTGCTGGAGGCATGGGCTCCCTTTGCAAAGGCCACTGGGTGCCCATCCCATGTCCTGCTGCTTGATCCAGGTGTGCCACACTCTGGAACTGCTCCTACAGCCAGAACTCTCTGAGTGGGGCAGTCCCAGAGGAGCTACACAGGGTCACTCCCTACAAAGATCCAGTAACAACAGAGGTATCCTGCCAGAGTCTGATCTGGGAGAGACACCTCCCCAACTCTGAGGACGGTCAAGGGCAACAGTGAAAAATAATCATGAGGCAGAATCAACAGAAAAACTCTGGCAATATGAATAATCAGAGTAGATCCTTGTCCCAAGGAACGACAAGGTAGATACAGCACAAGATCACTTGCATAAGCAAATGCCTGAGATGTCAGAAGTTGAATTCAGAGTCTGGATAGCAAATAAGATCAGCACAATGCAAGAAAAGATAGAACTAGAATTTCAAGCAGTAATTCAAAAGATGACCCAAAACATGTCTCAAGAACTGAATGAATTCAAAGACAAAATGACCAAAGATTTTGACACATTGAGACAAGAAGTTGCAGCCCTCAAAGATCTAAGAAACACAGTAGAATCCCTCAGTAACAGAATGGAGCAAGCAGAAGAAAGAATTTCTGACATGGAAGACAAAGCTTTTGAACACTCCCAAACTTCCAAAGAAGAAGAGAAATGGAAGGCAAAAATGGATCATTCTCTCAGTCAGCTCTGGGACAACTCAAAGAAAACCCATATTCACCTTATAGGGATACCTGAAAACGATGAAGTGGCGTCACAAGGCACAGAGTCTCTTCTTTATGAAATTATGAAAGAGAACTTTCCAGACATGCCAAGAGATTCTGAAATTCAGATAGCACACAGTTTCAGAACTCCAGAACGACCCAACCCAAATAAGACATCCTCCAGGCACATCATAATTAAGTTCATTAAAGTTAATATGAAGGAGAAAATTCTGAAAGCAGTCAGATGTAAGAAAACCATTACCTACAAGGCAAAGAATATTAGACAGCAGATCTCTCTGATCAACTCTTTCAAGCTAGAAGAGAATGGTTATTAACTTTTAATCTCCTAAAACAAAAGAACTTTCAACCCAGGATCCTGTATCCAGCTAAACTGAGTTTCATTTATGATGGAGAAATTACATACTTCAATGACATCCACATGTTGAAGAAATTTGCTATAACTAAACCAACTCTCCAGGATATTCTCAGACCTATCCTCCACAATGACCAGTGCAATCCTCCACCACAAAAGTAAACTCACCCAGAAACTATTTATCAAATTTCAACTTCCACAGTGATGGAAGGATTAAAAATGTCCACAGGACATTCTAAAGATTTATCATTGTTTTCAATTAATGTGAATGGTTTAAATTGTCCTCTAAAGAGGCATAGGTTGGCTGACTGGATACAAAAACTCAGACCAGAGATCTGCTGCATACAAGAATCTACCTTACCTTAAAAGGTAAATTTAGAATCAAGGTGAAGGGATGGTCATCTATTTCAGGCAAATGGAAAACAGAAAAAAGCAGGTGTTGCAATCTTATTTGCAGATACAAAAGGTTTTAAATCAACCAAAGTAAAGAAGGATAAAGATGGACATTTCATGTATGTTAAAGATGACACTCAATATGATGAGATTTCAATTATTAATATTTATGCACCCAACCAGAATGCACCTCAATTTATAAGAAAAATTTTTAGACATGAGTAACTTGATTTCCTCCAGCTCCATAGTAGCTGGAGATTTTAATACTCTTTTAGCAGTGTTAGATAGACCCTCCAAAAAGAAGCTAAGTAAAGAAATCTTAGATATAAACTTAACCATTGGACATCTGGATTTAACAGACATCTATAGAACATTTCATCCTAATAAAATTGAATACACACTCTTCTCAGCACCCCATAGAACATACTCCAAAATCAATCACATCTTACATCACAAGTCTAATCACAGCAAATTAAAAAGAATAGAAATTATTCCTTGCATCTTCTCCGACCATCATGGAATAAAAGTTGAACTCAATAACAACAGGAATCTGCATACTCATACAAAAACATGGAAGCTAAATAACCTTATGCTGAAGGATAGCTGGGTCATAGATGAGATTAAG
>CAUYON010079886.1:0-11490 GCA_963573935.1 Arctocebus calabarensis
TGTAAAGTAGATGAAAAAGCTGATAGAACAGAACAAGTTCACAGAATTTCTGCCCTGTGGAAGAGATGCTGGGCTGCTAATAGTCCTGACTCAGTCTGTGAGCTTCAGCCCTTTGTCTCAGCTGTCATCCCCTGAGGGCCAGGTGCAGCTGAGATTTAACAAAGCTTTCTCAGTGCTGCTGCTTGGTGCCTCAGGAGACCACCTGTCCTCTTCAGCCGGCCACCTCTCAGTTCACTCTCCTCTCACCGCTCCTGAGCCAGGAAAACAGCACAGACCAGGGACAGCCCACGCCCTGTCCACACCCCTCGAGAAAGTGTCCAAGAATCTGGATTCCATGGGGGACAGACCTCCAGACCTCTGGGTGAGAGTGGAGGGGAGTGCCGGGAGTTCCAACTTGCAGGTAGAGAATATATACAGTTTTATACAGCTTTATGCCTGGCAGGAGAGTGCCGTGGCACCCTAGTAGGACAAGGAGGTCCGGGTTTTAGAGGATCTCTCCCGTGGGGTAGAGTGGGAGGACATCTGAACTCTGCTCACTTGTTCGTATGGAGGTATGGAGTATACTGCGAGCCGTTCTCTTGGGGGAGGGGACTCCCGTCCTCTTGGTGATGTGCTCTGTACCTTTTATTTGTATCCTTGGGGTCGCAGGTCGCTCCAGCAGGGTTGATGTGTGTTCTTCGACCTTCTCTTTTGGCTCAGTTGCAAATCATTGGCTTTCTTGCTATATTCTGTCCTTTAACTCTCCTTCTGGATGGGAGCTTCTGCAGAAAGCTGGCTACAGACTGCCACCTTGGCTCCTCCCCGGAATATATCTTTCTTAGCAAAGTATCTCAAGAATGGAAGAAAAAGTGTCCAATGCACTCAGGTCTACTATGAAACCAATTTATAGCTTTCATATGAAAGCTATAACCCAACTATAGCCCATGAAGAAGAGGAAAGAGGAAAGGGAGGGGTGGGGGGATGAAAGGAGGGACAGTAATTGGTGGGACCACAAGTGTAACAAGGGTACGTGTTAAATTTATTAAGTGTAGAATATAAATGTCTTAATACAATAACTAAGAAAATGTGGTAAAGGCTATGTTAATCAGTTTGATGAAAATATTTCAAATGGTATATAAAACCAGCTCCTTGTACCCCATGATTGCATTAATGTACACAGCTATGATATAATAAAAATATATAAAATAAAATGAAATAAAATTTAAAAAAAATGTGGCACCCAAGACTTGGCAGAGTACCTTGCATGTGGCAGTTGCTCAATAAGCATTTGTTTGGCAAGTAAAATAGCCAATTTCTAGAAAATAATGCTATAAAAGAGCTTAGGAACAAAGAATATCTGCTGTACTCTGTTTTAGATAACATTAAGGTCTGAAAACATAGAAATTTTGATCCTGATATATTTGCTGGATAAAATTGTTTACTAATACTTCCTTTGGATATAGGAAACATTGAAAAATTCCATTTATATGTGCATCCTTTCTGGGAAAAAAACTCTGTTAAATAAATCATGGTATATGTATAAATGGGTGGTTAGTAAAAAGAAGTAATTAGACTGACAATGTGAATGGTTTGTCTTCAAAGATTTCATGAAGACAATATTTTCCACAGGCCAGAGGAGAGAAAGGTAGAAATTCAAGTGCTGGAAATTAAATACATCCACTACATTTCACTAGCCAAAGGCAACTCCCATGACCACATCTTTGCATAAGGAGAAGGAGACTGGTCAATGAATAGTAATAAAGCTTGTCATGATAGCTACAGTGGCTTTTTTGATGAAAAATTGACTGTATTTCCCAAGGTATTTGTTGAAATATTTTATTTTTACTTATTTGAGTGTTAGCAACAATGGTTGACCACTGCATAGAAAATAAAAACAGGCTCGGCACCTGTGCCTCAAGCGGCTAAGGTGCCAGCCATGTACACCTGAGCTGGCTGTTTCAAATCTAGCCCAGGCCCGCCAAACAGCAATGACAGCTGCAACCAAAAAATGGCCAGGAGTTGTGGTGGGCGCCTGTAGTCCCAGCTACTTGGGAGGTGGAGGCAAGAGACTCACTTGAGCCCAGGAATTGGAGGTTGCTGTGAGCTGTGATGTCACAGCGCTCTGCCCAGGGTGAAAGCTTGAGGCTCTGTCTCAAAAAAGAAAAGAAAAGAAAGAGATGGCTTAGAATTCTACAGCCCCTGGTACATGTGCAGCTTTTTCTTCCCCATACCTTTTTTCGGCATCTGAGTGGGTATAAAGAGACAATTTTGGTCTTTGAGGTTTTGGAATTGATTGAAAGTGAAATAATTAGGGTCCCTTGCTTTCCCTGAAAGTATCAGAACCTGAAAGGTACCCCCAGGGGAAAAGTAGCATTTAAGTGCAACATGTTCTAGAGAAGAAAAATGCTGGCTCTTACAAATCTGCTGAAAGCCTTCTTCAACAGTTTTCTTATCTTTGCCTCCTTGGAGAGCTGAGCATCCCGTTCAAGAGACAGAAATCTAATCCAGCTGTCTGGCATGCCACTTACAAGAAAGGAACACTCATCTTCCTCAGGACAGAATTCTCAGGGCTGATGAAGCACACAACTTTCTTTCCTCGGAAGAGATAGTGTAATAGGAACAGCAACATTGCCTTCGCAATAAGCCTCACCTATTAAAAAAGGCCAAAGTGGGAGCTATAACCAATAATGCTTTTCAGAACTGCTTCAACAGAGTCAGAACTAACTGCACTACTAACAGCAGTACTTAATTGTAAGTACTACTAACAATTCTAAGATTCAAGATTCTGTGGTACACTCCCAAGAGATACTGAAATAGAACCCTGAGTAACAACATAATTTCAAAATGAACAGCTTTAAATAAGGATGGAGATGAGTTATGGTCAACGGAAAAGTAATCTAAACATGGCTATTTGTGACTGTTACAAAGTCTGAAGCCATTTAATTTAGCTTGATTGGAGGAAGGGCCTTGATAATAATCTAAATAAAAGGTATTATTCATTAACAACTTGACCAGGGCAGAAGAAAACTATGGGCAGAATTTAACTGTGTATGAGCAATATTGAATCCTGTTTGCATCATAAGCTTGCTGAGTACTTCACTATAGTAGTACATCCCCAACCAATCTCCACTCAAGATGTCTACCAAATTAAGCAATTATTTATAGTTTCACTGTAAAATATCTCAACTAATACTAAAGCACACTAAAAACTTGCAAACAGTAGGCTACTCTCTTGTACATCCATGTACTTTTTCAATTTCCACAAGTTGAGTTGTATACATACAAAGACTGAGCCTCATTTGTCCTCAAACTTAGTAATATCTGTTGTACTTGTTTTGATTATTATATACATTTAATTATATATCACATAAACTGGTGAAATGTAAATATGAAAAGGAAGAGTTGCTTACTCTATAAAAATAAGCCTAATCATTTTGGGAAGATTCAAGAAAAGGGAATTATAAGCAAGATAAAGGTAAAAGATTAAAGGAAAGAATAAAATAAATTTAGAAGAATTCTTTACTCAATGTTTTGCAAGTGACTTTACTTCATTTTACAGTAACTGAAAATAAACATCCTTATAATTACAATGTAATTCATGCAAGATAGATGCAGAACTCTAATTAGATATCCTCTACTTATAGAGAGCCACTTGCTTTTACATGAAACAATTGAAAATTAATGAAAATCAATAAGCTCTAAGTAAACATATTTTTAAGATTCATAAGTAATGTTTTGTTTTTATTTAATTTTTCAATTCTTTGTTAGCAAAGTATTTAAATCCACAGTTAAAATAAAGAGCTTCAGGATAATAAACACCTGTATAACTTTACCATGTTTCACTAATTTTAATATTCTGCTACTTTGTTATCTTGCTCATATACACAAATGCATACAAATATACACACAGGAGCATATTTTAAGAACCCTTTGAAAGTAAACTGCAGACATTGTAACAATGTATCCTTAAAACACTCTAGCCAGTATCTCCTAAAAGTAAAGATATTTTCCTATATAACCATAAGCATATTTAGAAAATTAATAACAATTCAATAACATGATCAAATATACTGTCCTTATATTCCCAGTAGCTAACAATGTCTTCCATAGCATTTTCCCCAGTATCCAGAATCTAAATCAAATTTCACACATTGTATTATCTTGTTATATGTTTTAGTCTCCTCTAATTTCAAGCAGCTTCCTTTATCATCTTTTTTTTTCATGACACTGACTTTTTTAAAAGAGTCTAGGCCATTTGTCTTATTATCTACTTCATAATATGGATTTGTCTGATTATTTTCTCATTATTATATTCAGCTAATACATCTTGTTACAAGAAACTTATATAAGTAATATGTACTTATTGTATCATATTAGGTTGCAATATTATTGTCATTGGTATCAGTATCTCTCTTAGCAATAATAAATTTGATAATTTGCTGAAAATACATGTTTTCTTTTTTAAGTGTGAGAGGATACTATCACATGATATTCCGTTCCCCAACAACCTTTGAATCCAATAGTTGTAGTTTATATTGACAATCATTGCCTAGCACAAGTATTACATTGCAAGTAGTAATTGCAAAAGAAAGATTTCCTAATTCTATAATTGCTTCTCTTTTATTGGGCTGGCAATTTTGTGCCCCATCCACCCCCTACCCCCAAAGAGTTATTCTTTATTTTTCCCTTTCTCTGTTTCTGTCTTTTTAAGTGTATCATGGAGTCAGAAATTTATTTTACTCAATGTGCTATAATTCATTTCTTTATAATTTTTTGATGTTCAGATTGTTCCAGATTGGCGGTTTGGATAGGCCCTTCCTATCAACTCTGTCATTTTTCATGTCTCCATTCATCCTTGAACCCTTTCTTGCCTTTTCGCACCAGATTTCTTTGTACTTTCCCTGAAATTGGACATTTTTCCCAAAGAAACTTGATTCCTTTGGGTAGGGAATGATTTGGAAGCCAAGCTCTGGGTACTAGATATTCTTCTCAAGAATATTCTCAATAATAATTTCTTAATATTATTAATTATGTAGGCAAGGTTTAAATTTCTAAAAGTGTTCAATTTCTACAAGTATCTGTCTGTTTCTTTCTCTCTTTTCCCCTCCCCTTTTTCCTTGTAATTTGCATGTAAGTACCAGGACCCAAATTAAGGGAAATATATTGTAAGTGGTTTATATATGCCTCCCTTATCTTTCCTTTATTTTCCTTGTAGTGTATTTGTTCATGCAGTGTTTTTAATTCCTTCGTGTAGTATCCCACAGTAAGCATTTTGCTGATTATATCCCCACAGTGTAACTCAATATGTTCTCTTCTATTATGCCCTATAAATAGTTATTAAACCTAGAAGGTTTTTTAATTCTTGGCAAGAATAGCTCAGAAGTGATGTCACATACTTCCATTAAAAGACACATGATGCCTAGTTGATTCCTTATATGGGGGTGTCAGCAATCACTGCTGACATCCACTGATTTATTGGGATTGCAAAATAATGATACTTAAATTCTACCTTCTTCATTTATTAGTTAGAATATTGATAGACATTTGTTATATTATATCCCATTTACTTTGTTCTACAATATATACTCCTCAGTCTCAGAACAGTACCTATATTACCACCAACAATATGGTTACCAAAAATAATTTAAGATTATTTGGTCTTTTTTTATTTGGGTCATTTAGGTAGAATCCATTAGGACATACAATAAATTTTAAATAACTACTAAATTTACTTAAAATAATTCCCCTTTGTGGTTATGCCTCCAACTCAATACACTTAGATTCAATTCTTTTATTTTGCTTCTGATTTTTAGGATCATTTAAACTAATTACATTTTATAATTATATAAAATATTTACACTGTTACAAAGTCAAATGCACAAATCAAATTATTTTCAGAGAATTCTAGCTTTTATTCCTGTCTCCTTCACACTATTTTCTCACTCTCCTAAAGAATAATCAATATTTTTCATTTGTCCTCCCATTAAATATATATATAACTATGTAACATATATTATATATGCAAATATGTGTTTATTTTTATCCCACTTTGTCTATTTTGTGTTGCTTTAACACAATATCGCAGACTAGGTAATTAATAAAGAAAAGAAATTAATTTCTCATGGTTCTGGAAGCTGGGAAGTCCATGGTCCAAGGACCTGCATCTAGTGAGGGGCTTCCTACTCCATCATTCTTTGGCAAAAAGCAGAAAGGCCAGAAAGAAGATGTGTGTGAGAAAGGAAATAAAAACTCAATCCTTTACCAGGAATCCAATCCTGTGAAAATGACACTAACTCATTCATAAGGCAGAGACTTCATGACCTAGTTACCTCTTTGGAAAAAGGGTTCCATCTCTTCACATTGTTCTATTAGAGGTCAACTTTTCAACACGTGAACTTTGGCACACACATTTAAAAAATAGTACTCACCCTTAAAAAAATGGTAACATAAAATACATACTTTCCTCCACCTGCCTTTTTTTTTTTTTTCATGCTACATGTACTAGAAATGCTCCATAGAAGATATTCCTCATTCTCTTTTAGAGCTTCATAATATATTGTGTAGGTATAATGGCAATTATTTAACAAGTGCTTTACTGATGAACATTTGGAATTTCCAGTGTATTGCTATGACAATGCTGGAATGAAAACATTTTTGCTTATTTTTTTAATATTCGTTATTATATAGTTGACTACTTTGCCTTCTAGAAGTTAGATTGCTGAATCACAGTGTAAATACATATGTACATTTGCTAGATATTTCCAAATTCCCTCTAAACTACTGAATCATTTTAATTCCTACGAGCAATATATGTAGAAAAGGTAATTATAAACTTCATTTAAATAAATAGTCAAATATAGCTTAGAAGGCATTGGAAAAAGAAAGCAATGGAAGTGGACTATTACAAAATAGACCTACTTTATAGACCAATTATATATTCAAACGTAATCCATTTGTTTTCCTTTATTTTCCACAAAGGAATGTTTTATAAATATACATTTCCCCACAGTTTCACTAATAGTGTAGGCTGTCAAACTTGTCTTTTTATTATTAAATCATAAACACATATCATATATACATTAACGCATTTATGGGGTACAAGATGCTGATTTCATATAGAATTAGGAATGTTTACATCACACTGGTTAATATATACCTCATCTCATTTACTTAATTATTGTGTTAAGACATTGATACTCTATACTAATAGATCTGACATGTACCGTTGCATTATGCACCATAGGTGTGATCCCACCATTCACTCTCCCTTGATCTGACCTCTCCCCTACCCTCCCATACCCCTTCCTCCTTCTTTCATCTTGGGACATAGTTGTGATCTATTCTTCATATGAAAGTGTAAGTGTTTGTAAATTGTTTTCATAATAGTAAGGTTGCCAATATAATCAATGAGAATTGTGTTTCAAGGTAGTTTTAATTTGCATTTCTCTTGTTGTAAATGAGGTTAAGCATCATTTTTATAGTTTAAGGCCACTCCCCTTCTTTTTGTAAACTGACTATTCAAATTACTAACCCATTTTTCTATAGGGCTGTTGATCTCTTTTCTTCTATTTTAGACACTCTTTTTATGTTCATCCTTGGTCTGTGATAAAAGCTAAAAAAATTTTTTAATTTGCTCTTAGATTTTTTATGCATGATCTTTTGTTTTTGTGTTGCCATGCAAAAATTCTTTCTATGTAATCAGATTAAACAATCTTTCCTCCTTTCTGAATTTCAAGTTTTTCCACTCCCAAGCAATAGATTTTTTCACTCATGTTTTTACTACAATGACTTTTTTTACATTTAAGTTTCTAATCTATTTATAATTTATTCTCTTGCTCACTATTAGAAATATAATCAATTTTATATATTTTCACATTGCTATTCAGTTTATCCCAATACCATTTACTAAAAGCCCATAATTTCTTTCTGATTTGGAATAGTACCCTTATCGTGGAAGACATTGTCATATGCAATTAGGTCTACTTGATTGTGGGTTTTCCATTCTGTTTTATTATTCTGTTGATTAAAGCACTGCATTGTTTTAACTACATTTTAATATATATAGTAAATCTATCTCACCCCTATTGGTTTCCTCTTCAATGTCTTCTTAGCTGTATTTGATTATTTATTTATTTAAAAGAACTTTATAATCAACTTTTCTATCTCTAAAAGGAAACAAAAACCCTGATGATAATTTTATTAGGATTATATTAAATTTATAAATCATAAGATAAAATTAATAATTTTAAGATGTTTCATCATTTTATCCAAGTATATAGTGTATTCAATGTGTTGAAGTTAATGTTTGTGTCTCTCATGAAATGAATGAATTAAATGAAGTCTCCATTTTATAGTTATATTCATTATATGTTTGAATATTTCTTCTTAATTTCATACCTACTTATTTTACTTTTTCTTTAAAAGATAAAGTAAGCTCATCATTAACTAGGTTTAAAAATAATGAGGCCTTTTTATCCATTGCATCTTCTAAATGGCTCCTATTTCTACATGCATGTATATATAAGGTTATTGTTTTAAATATTGATATTATAACTTACAACTTTACTAAGTTCTCTGATTATTTATATTAGTTTTTCCACTGATTCTTTGGGTTTTCCAGATATATAATAACATTATCTGAAAATAGATCATTATTTTCCTTCTTTAACTTTTATGCTTCTGTTTTTTTTAAGTGCAATGGTTAATAGCTCAACATAATGTAAAATAAGGGTAGGATTCGGGTTGCCATATAAAATATGGGACACCTAGCAAAATCTGAATTTCAGAAAAATAACTATTTTTTTTAGTGTATGTATGTCCCAAATGTCACCTTATTTGTCTATAGGAATGTTTGTTGTTCTGTTCATTAAACTATTTCTTATTTTTCTACTAATAACCACAATTCTTTTCTGGTTTTAATTTGTAAGTGAAATGAGTTTTCCTCATTCCTCATGAAAGTGAGTGGTTCAGGATATTAATACACAATCGAAAAGCAAAATTTAAGAAGCAATACTAGTAACGAAAACATCAAGCATAGAATATTTAGTGGTAAAATTAACAAAATATGTGCAAAATCTCTATATTGAAAACTACAAACACTGTCGTGAGAAATTATAGAAAACTTAAGTAAGTGTAGAGATATGCCATATTTATGGATTGAGAGATTCAATCAAAATAAAGTATCAGTTTTCCCCAAACTTATCTATAAATGCAAACCAATACCGAACTTTCCCAGGTCTTATTTGTTTGTTTTTTGGGGTTTTATACTATAAGGTACAGATAAACACAATTTTTAAATATACTGATGACACCTGGTAAGATCATAAATTTCATGTATATGTCAATATCTTTATATAGAACCCATTTTCTGTGAAGCATATCTCAAAATCAGAACTATAATCAATAATCAACAAATATCATTCTTACAAGTGATTAAAGAAACTGAGTGCTCAGTAAATTTATGCATTTGTGACTGATTTCTCTTAAAGATTTCAAAAAAACACAGAAAAAACTGTTTTTTATCCTCTTACAACTTAAAAAAAGAGTGATTGCTAAACTCCAAAGTGATATTACTGTAATTATTTAATGCTGGCTAAGCGTTTTTGTCATACTATTCTGATCTGATTTCCTGTAATATAGGTAGTGTTAACCCCAATTTACAGGAACTTGTCTAAAGTCACACACCAAGAAGTAGACAAATTGTGTTTTAAACTTAACAAAGTCAAATTTCAAAGCCCTCCATCATAACCTGCAGGCTATACTGCTTCTTAGCATCAGTGCCCATCTCAGGACTAAGTTAGCTTTGGCTTTCTCACCTATTTTGTTCCTCAGGGCAGTTGAACTCACTCTAGTTCTATGCTACCCTGTCCAGACTGCCCTCATGTCTAGTTAAATCTACTGCAGAAGCCTTATAACTGTGGTTCTTAAGGGTCTTCTTAATCTCTTCTTTGTATCCCTTCCCTCCATCTCTACTCAGGACTCCATCCATTCTCCACAAGGTAAGAATAATTATTTTTCTCAAAGTACATAACCTAAATTCCATTCTCTGTTCCTTATGTGATGCTATGTTCATTTTGCATAATGTTCCTTCCTAAAGTTTCTGCCACGCCATTCTTCTTTACACATATGAATACGTACCATGTTGTCTCCTATCACAGTCTACTTGTATATGTGCAAGGGCTGTCCAAAAAATATTCAGCATGTAATATGAAAAATAGAGACATACATGTCTGGATACTTTCCAAACAGCCATCATATATGCTGCTTCTTCTTGGATCAATCTTCCTCACCTCTTTTCCATCACATGCCAACATTAAAATGTTGTGTTGGTTTTTCAATTGGTCAGTTAACATCTGATCTAAACCCATTATACACCAGGTCATCAGGTCAGTTAGGGTACAGACTCCATTTGCATTTGCTCACTATATGATGGCTTTGTACACAGTAAACTTTCAGCAAATATTTATGGAAAAGTGACTGTTCCAACTTCCTTCTGCCATCACAATATAAGGACTATTGTTCTTCTCCTACAGGAAGAAACTTCCCTAGCCCTTATAAGGACAAAAGCAGGGATAAAAAAAGAGCAAAGGGGGCAGAAAAACACGATAGTGGTAGTGGCTTCAGAAGAAACTTCCTAGGATCCACAAGTAAGACATTCAATAGCTACTTTAAGTTCTAGATAGCAGGTTCAAATATGTATCTTGAGTCTTCAATTATCCCCTGAAATACAAATTTATAAATATGTCTATTCAATATATCTCTCTGAAGGTCTAATAGGCATTTCAAATTTTTTAAAATAATTTTATTAAATCATAATTGTGTACATTAGTGCAATCATAGGGCAGAAAGTGCTTCATATACAATCAGAAATATTTTGATCGTACTGTTAGAGACAGCCTTCATGGCATTTTCTTGATCACTATAAAAAGACATTGATACTCTACATTTAATAAGTTTCACCAGTACCCTGCTAAGATGCACCGTAGGTGTGGTCCCACCAATTGCCCTCCCTCTACCCATCCTCCCCCCAATGAATACATTGGATACTGTGCAGCCTTAAAGAAAGATGGAGACTTTACCTCTTTTGTGTTTATATGGATGGAGCTGGAGCATATTCTTCTTAGCAAAGTATCTCAAGAATGGAAGAAAAATTCTGCCCTATGATTGCACCAATGTACACAATTATGATTTAATAAAATTATTTTAAAAAAAAGAATGGAAGTAAAAGTATCCAATGTACTCAGCCCTAGTATGAAGCTAATTTATAGCTTTCATATGAAGGCTAAAACCCAATTATAGCACAGGAATACAGGGAAAGGG
Organism: Arctocebus calabarensis; assembly: GCA_963573935.1. Lineage (NCBI taxonomy): Eukaryota > Metazoa > Chordata > Mammalia > Primates > Lorisidae > Arctocebus > Arctocebus calabarensis. The sequence continues at coordinate 11,299 of CAUYON010079886.1, forward strand.
GAAAGGGAGGGGAGGGGAGGGGGGAGGATGGGTGGAGGGTTGGCAATTGGTGGGAACACTCCAACAGTGGAGAAGTGTTCCCTTTTCTCCACATCCACACCAACATCTCTGGTTTAGGGATTTTGTTATGTGGGCTAATCTTACTAGAGTTAGATGATATCTCAAAGTAGTTTTGATTTGCATTTCTCTGAT
>CAUYON010079887.1:0-28661 GCA_963573935.1 Arctocebus calabarensis
TCTTAGAAGGGTACAGGTGAAACTTACTAAATGCAGAATATAAATGTCTTAACACAATAACTAAGAAAATGCCATGAAGGCTATGTTAACCAGTTTGATGAAAATATTTCCAATTGTATATAAAACCAGCACATTGTACCCCATGATTGCATTAATGTACACAACTATGATTTAATAAAAAAATTAAAAAGTTAAATTGATGAGCAAGTGAATATAATCACACACAGACATCTATTCAATAATAATGTCTCAAATTCCTCTGATACACTATTCCAGGAACTGTGGAGAAATGGAATTTTTATAAAATATGGGCTGTGCTGTTAAGGAGCTTATAGCCTAGGGGAACGAAATCATCTGATTTATAAATTATATATCCAGGCAAAGCATGATAATCATTCTAGGAGTAACATTCTAGTACTGACACCCCCATATCATGACTGCATACGATCGCATAAAGCACCCAAGAAAAGATCTGGCAAATAAACAGGAGGCTTGCAAATGTTTAACAACTCCCTTTCCTAGATGTGCCTAGTACCAGCTTTGTTATCAAACTCTATTTCCTGCTATTTTCATGGCAGAAGCCCGCCATCAAAGGCTCCTGGCCCCACCCTTGAGCATCACAATAACACTCATTTTAATTGTACAGAGTCTTACCATGTGCAAGCACAATGGGCATTAACCAGAAGGGCAGCACGTGCTCCAGGCCTGGAAATCATGACTGGTAGGAAATTAGCTCCCTGGAGTTTAGAACTGCTTCAGGAGGGCGAGGGGGAGGAAGACTGGTAGGGTGGGCTAGTATATCAGGCACTACATGTGTCACAAGTCACTTGGTACCAGCACGAGCTAAAGCTCCATATTGCTGACGTGGGCGCTGAAGCTCTGAGAGATTGTGGCACTTCTCTGGGCTAACGTTTTAGTCAGTTTTATGTTGACGTAACAGAATACCTGAGACTGGGTCATTTATAAAGAACAGAGATTTATTTCTTAGGGGTCTGGAGGCTGGGAAGTCCAAGGTTGAGGGGCCAGTGTTTGATGAGAGCTTTCCTGTCCTACTATTACATGGAAGGAAGTACCACGTGGCAGAGGATGGGGGAAAAAGGAAGGAAGCCAAAATCATCCTTTGATCAGGAACCCACTTGGGTGATAACTGACCCACCCCTGCGGTAACAGCATAAATGTCTTCATAAGGACAGAGCCCTAATCACCTCTTGAAGGTCCTACCTTCAACACTGTTGTGTTGGGAGTTAAATTTCCAACCTGTGGGCTTTGGGGGATACCTCAAACCATGGCAGCTATAAAAAAGGGTTAAAATATGAGTCATTCTGATTCCAAAGACTAGATTTTTTTCCAGAGACCCACTTATTAGAAGATTCAATGGCTCTATAATGAACATGTTCTTGGACTTCTACAGACGCAGGATTAGAATTGCCGCACAGAGGCTGATTGGATAAAACAGACCCTCATTTCCTTTGTACCTGAAACACACAGAATGTCCCCAGTATCCTCCAAGACGACCCCAAAGTGCTTGCTAGCCACTTCTAGTGCATTTCCTCATTTAATTTTCTTAATATTTCTAACACCTTGAGAGTATTCATGGCTCCATTTTATAGATGACTTATGTGAGGTTTATAAAGCTTGAGTCACTTATCTGACGCCCTACAGTTTAGGAAAAGGCTAAATTGTCACTGAAGTCAGATTATTCGACTTCAGAATCCGGATGGATGCTAGATTCATCCACCACAGAGAATGATTCTTTTCAAAGTCTCAGGTTTCTAGAAGGCAAGAAATCCTTCCATTGGTTTACTATCAGTATCCCTTGCTCAAATGGCAGGTCATTTTTCTTTCTTTCTTTTTTTCTTTTTTTTTTGCAGTTTTTGGCCGGAGCTGGGTTTGAACCCGCCACCTCCGGCATATGAGGCCGGCACCCTACTCACTGAGCCACAGGCACTGCCCTCTATTCCTTTCTTTGTGAGCCAACATAGCCACTGAAGTCAAGCTTAATGTCATTCGTCTATGCCCGGCTGACAACCTGACCCATTAGGCATTTGTGCTCTTAGAAGAAGAATCAAGCCAGGTTATTAACAGGAAGAGACGATTGCCTTTCATGTCTTTCTTCCTCCTTTATTCTAGAAGGGAAGAGTAACGAGTTAGCTTCTGTTGTCAGAATATCAACGAGGGCAATTTCTGGCAGTCAGTTCATACAGAAATTTGTCTTGTAATTGGAGCTTCAGAGGCTCGCCCAGCATGGATGGCATCCTTGGTATAGATTAGCCTCCTCACCACGTTTACAGATTTTTGTTGTAATTGTTGCAGCTAATGTGAATACAGCCTGGCCAACTTCTTCTGAAAACTCAGCCACAGCAGGGGCCCTGCAACCCTGGAGATGGAGTGGGCCCCAGAACCTTGCAGGCTGGCAGTGCACTAGGAAGGTGACAGAGCCTGCCCAGCAAAGAGGGCCAGCAAAGCTCTGTGACAGGCTCTTCTACAAACCTGCAGGAGTGTCCCGCCCTTCCTCTGCAGAACACAGCACGGCAGGAACGCTCTACCCCATCCTCTGCTCCTCCACAAAGGACCTGGAAGTGAACCCGCTTGCTGTCACTCCTGTCCCAGACCTTTGGCTCCTTTAGCCACTCAGAGCTGCCAGCCACTTCCCTTCTTCCCAGTGCCAGCTGTCCCAAGGGAGCCAGCTCCTGAAGCTCAGCGTGGGTCCACTGCCAAGTGGGGATGCTGGTGTGGGCAGTCCTTCCTGCAGGATGATCAGGCACAGAATCAAGTGTCAGCAACCACGGGACAAGAGACACCGCTGGAAGCCAACTGTGTGCCCAGAAACCCTTGTGAAACCCCAGTGGCAGAGTCATCGGTCCTCAGGCAGGGAATGAACATCGGACAATGGCAGTGCTGGAAGGAAACCGAAAGAGCTTCCAGCCTCACCTTTGCCTCACACGGAGAAGGGAACTGAAGCAGGAACGTGCCCAGGATTGGGGCCAGGCGCGGCGGCTCAGCCTGGGATCTCACACTCTGCTAGGCCAACGAGAGAGGAGCGCTTGCACTCAGGAGTAAAGAGCAACCCCAGCGAGAGCGAGATCCCATCTCTCCTAAAAACAGAAGCAAACTAGACAGGCATTGTGGCCGGTGACCATAGCCCCAGCCACTTAGGAGGCAGAGGCGCGAGCCCAGGAGTTGGAGGTTTGCTGAGCCAGGCTGAGGCCATGGCACTCTACCCAGGGCAACAGAGTGAGAATCTGTCTCGAAAAAAATTAATTAAGTAGGGCAGCGCCTGTGGCTCTAAGGAGTAGGGCGCCAGCCCCATATGCCAGAGGTGGTGGGTTCAAACCCAGCCCCAGCCAAAAACTGCAAGAAAAAAAAAATTAAGTAAGTAATTAACAAAGGAATCAGGATTCCTGGGTCCACACCAGGGCTTTCTTCTCTACAACTGACACAGGACAGCTGTGCCTAGACACACACACACACACACACACACACACACACACACACGCAGGCATATAGACAAGTAGCCCAAGGCTCTACCCTCCCAGTTCCATGTTCCTCCTCACTCATCTCAACAGAGAGGCTTTCTTCCTTGCCTGCCCCTGCTGTCACATAAAAAGCTGAAATCTGGGCTGGGAAATTGGCTTCCCTGGATTTTCCTCGGGAGATGAAATTGCTTGCAGACCCGGCTCTCTTTGGCAGATCTGACCCTTTCACTAACTCGCTTTGAGCACGAGGCTTGGGAGGGGCCATTAAGAAAGCCACAAGGTAGGTCTTTCCAAAGCCCATCACCTCCTTCTCTCTCCAGCTCCCTCTCTTTCTCGTTCTCTCTTCAAATGCGCCTGACTTGGGCTCTGTGTGCGCCCTCTCATCCTTTTTCAACAGTGTCAAACACACACTGTTAGCGAAGTGCTTGCTAATGAATGCCCCTCTGTTTCTGTCGTCTACCTTTGTGGGAAGGGAGGCCCTCCCTGCTCTGTATTCCAGCCTATAGTGTCATCTGTGTCTTATTATGTAAAGTCCCTGGTTTGTTAATAGTTTTAGTGTCCTATGCATTTAAAACCTGGGAGATGGAATAAGGATGAGTGAGGATAGACTCTGGGCTGATGTAAATTGAAACTGAAAAGATATTAGACTGAAAGAGTCAGGAAGAATATATGAAAAATCTGCTGCATAAATTGAGGCAGTGCTGCTCTGCCAGGAACACTAGTATTCAGCAAAACAGAACCACACAAGTGAATTTTAGTGTCAGGTAATGGTGTCACCCCGACAGCCTCTTTTCTCAAAAGGGCTAGATTCATCATCACAGTTAACATGACCGAGCACTCACAACATGGCAGGAACTGCCAAGTGCTACAAGCACTATTCCCTTGGGTTCTCCATATCCTTATTGTGCCGTTGTTGTGCCCATTTCACAGATGAACATGCTGAGGCTTGGAGATTTTTAAAAACTTGGTGTGACGCACAGAACCAACAAGCACTAAGTCCAGGATTAGAGAACCCAGGTATTCGGAAAAGATGGGCCAAACTCTGCCATACTTTATCTATTTGCCCTTTAATAAACCTCCAGCCCAAGTGACTGAGAAAAGGCCGAGGGAGGTAATGTGGGCCTAGAGGCTCAAGCCTATGGGAAGAAGCAAATCAAAAGAGATGTGTACTTATTTGGTTATTCAGTTTCAAGCTGTGAGCTCTGAGTCTCTCTCTGCCCTTTTAAAGGGATGGAAAGCGACAGGAGCTGCTCCCTTTCCTAACAGTTTCCACATCTGGTCAATAGGGAAGGATAAAGGACCAAAGCTTAGACAGCAGCAGAGCGCTGGTCCTGGTCAGGGAGGCCTTTGACATGCCCCGCCTTTCCTCCAGCTACAGCCAATGAACAAGAATTCGGTGCCAAAATGAGCTAAGCAGTACCAAATAAGTTTCTCCTACTTCCCTGATTCAAAAAATACTCATTGTGCAGAAAGCTTTTAGATAACAGAGTTGATTAATTCCATATTTTCCCAGCAGCAGTAATTGTACAACATCCTTTGAAATACAAACAAGAGGCTGTCACAGGGAAGCCACATCTTGGGGTCTCATGACTCCAGCTTTGTGCTCACAGCTGCCCTGATGTCAAAGAAACCCTGGTGGGTGTGAATAGCCTGGTGGGACAAAATTACCCACCTGGGACCTCTTTACCTTCTGAGCACATGTTCTGTGACTCTCACGGGATCAACACCTAGCCAGTTTGCATGCAATAAAGACAGCTAGACAAAGTAATGGTGACGCTGGTAATGACAAGGAGATTCCATAATGATGTCTCTAAGTGTACAATGGTCTCCTCAGGGGCAGGCTGCAAAGGGCTGCTTTGTTTGGGGTTTTCTAGGAGATGGAGGGTCTGGTGATCTGATTTCCCAGCATATGAGCTGCAAGTTTGATGCTAGGTCTGGAGAGGTAATTAGGGACAGTGGCCTTTGGGTGGAGGGTCTGTGATTTAGGCCAAGGTCTCCCACTGAGATGGCTGGAATATCACAGATTGTGTGGTTTAAACCAGCAGATCAAGAAATCAACAAGTTAAGGTGCCAGCAAGGTGGCCTCCTCTGTCATCTCATTGTGTGTTCTTGTCACCTCTTCCTGATGTGAGTACCTCTCGGTAAGGTACTATTCCTATCATGACCTCCCCCTCATGCCCTCATTAAACCTAATCACTTCTGGGGTTCCTCATCTCCATATACCACCCGATGAGTCTCAGCATGTAACATTGTGGGGGACGCCCAGTTCTGTTTACAGCACCAAATTTCCTCTTCCTCCTATACTGAGAGGACTTCTATCTTTTGCCTTGGTTGGATTCTTTCCAGTGAAATGGCTGAAGTCATCCCAACCCCAACACACACTTAGACACCCTTTTCTACGCACACAGTGTGTGGTCATCCTCCCAAACCAGGCGCAAGACCACAAAGGTGTGATCCTTTAGAGAACCACAGGGAGCACTGATAGCTGAGGGTTCCCAGGATCAAGACATTTTCTTAGGGTAGCAAAGAGCAGCAGCCTTGGGTAAGAAGCAGAGAAGAGCAGAATGAAGGATGAGGCAAATGGAAAGGGTGCTGACCTTGAAGAGACACAATCCTGACGTCAAATCCTAATTCTACTATCTGTGCCCTTAGCAGTTCTATGTGCCTTGTTTTTAATGGAAAAATAGAAATTGTCATGTGTGTTGGTCTCTTCAGGCTGCCACAATAAAATCCTATAAACTGGACAGCTTAACAAAAATGTATTTCTCATAAGTCTAAAGGATGGAAGTTCAAGATCAAGGCACCAGCAGATTGGATGTCTGGTGAGGGCCTGTTTTGGTGTCTGCTTGCTGTATCCTTACATAGTGGAAAGAACCAATTTTTTTAGTCTCATTCCAAAGGACTCAGCCTCCATTACCTAATCATCTCCCAAATGTTCCACCCTTCTGTCCACATGCTGGGCAGATTGAAGGTGCTCTGTCTGCAGGGAATTGATAATTATGATTCATTGAAGAGTTACAACTTCATATCCTATTAGTATTTGATAGACATCTTTGCTTTTAAGCAACTAGAATACAGAATTAAGAACAGCAGTTTCAGCCTGGTATACAATAACTAGTTAATAAATACATTAAAGGGATAAATGAATGGATGACTTTCCTAATTTTTTTATTATTATTAAATCATAGCTGAGAACATTAGTGCAATCAAGGGGTTCAATGTGCTGGTTTCATATACAATCTGAACTATTTTCATCAAACTGATTAACATAGCTTTCATGGCATTTTCTTAGATACTGTATGAAGGCATTTGTATTCTGCATTTAGTAAGGTTCACCTGTACCCTTCTAGGATGTACTGTAGGTGTGGACCCACCAATTACCCTTCCTCCACCCCAACCTCACCCCTCCCTTGTCCAAGTGCCCATCAACCCACGAATGGATTAATAAATTGTGGTACATGTATACCATGAAATATTATACAGCCTTAAAGAAAGATGGAGACTTTACCTCTTTCATGTTTACATGGATGGAACTGGAACACATTCTTCTTAGCAAAGTATATCAAGAATAGAAGAAAAAGTATCTAATGTACTCAGCCCTACTATGAAGCTAATTTATAGCTTTCATATGAAGGCTATAACCCAACTAAAGCACAAGAATATGGGGAAAGGGACTTTCCTAATTTTATCTCTTACTGGTCCCTCAAACAGACTCTTAGACCCAGAAACATCCTCCGACTGTCTCATGTGTATCTATCTCAAGGTTATCTCCATGACTCCTTTTCCTATGAACCAGACAGTGACCATCTAACAGGCAAACCACATATAGGGGCCCATACAGAATATAAAAAAGAAGTAAAAAATAATTCAGTCCTCCATGGAATTTATCATCTGCTTTGGGTGGAGAATGGCTTCTACCCAAGATGGACATCAAGTGAACAGGGCTCACAGCAAATGTAGGGTGAGGAAGAGGGTGAAGGCAGTGTCTTGAAGGTTGTGGTCTTTGAAATGGATTTGGAAGGCCATGTGGCTTGAGACTTTCCAAAAAAAATGTTGCCTTAAAATGAGACTTGCTTTCTTTGGTCACCTAATTACACCTAATACAGTTGAAGCCTACAGGTTTTAAATGTAGAGCTAGCCGAGTGCTGCAATGTAGGGATAATACCCAAGTCTGAACCCCAGGGTGATGGTAGACTCTACTAATCAATATCTATTCTTGCTTTCATCCTGGCAGAAGCCCAATCCTATTTGAGCATGGCAATGTGTCCTGGCAAAGATACTCAATTTTCCAGATTCTTTCCCTGGCAAGGTTGTCCATCTGACCCAGATCTAAACAATGAGATGAAATGGAAGTTACTGGGTAGAGTTTTTATGCAACAGCAATATTGACAATAAATAACCATCAATTGTACAAGATACCGGGTATGAACTGCTGGTAAATATAGCTCTTCTTCTAGGAAAGGTCTTTAAAAGGAATAGGCTAAGTGTCACATGCTATGGCACTTTACCTTGTTCTTTCTTCCTGCCTGGAACGTGATCCCACGCCCAAAGGCACAGAAGTCCTCTTGCAATGAAAGACAAGGTCTAAAGACGTTCAAGATGATAGAGCAGAGAGAGAGAGGCGTCTGCATCTCCAACAGGGGCCCATTGGAGCCGCTACATCTGAGGACTGCCTGTGCCCAAAGCACATGTTCCAGTGTATACATTAACCCCTTATTAACTCAAGCCATTCTCAGTCAGGTTTTCTGGGGCCCGCACCTAACTAGAATGCTAACTGAGGCAGGCCTCAGTGCCATGTTGAAAAGGCCAGAGTGTGAGTGGCTTATACACATTGTAAAAGGATTTGAGGCTTACTGGTGCCTGCATGCTGAGCCTGGCTTGTCTCAGTAAGAGTAATCCCAACCACCAGATGACCACAAGAGAGATGACTCCATGAGGCCACCATACACCGAGCCTGTGATGTTACTGCTGCACCCTCTAATTTCCATTAGCAAGTGTGCAACCCGGTCCCAACAAAATAAGGAAAAATGCAATTTCTTCGGTGAGCTGCAGGCTGGCAAGAGAAAATACTTTCTTATCTATTTTCAAGGTGTGCCAAACCCTGCCTAAGGCAGTAAGAAATAATAACTCTGAATGCTTCTTTTTTGGTGAGAAAACTTCTGTTTTTCTCTTCTCCACTGGGTCTCAGGAGGCTGGGGGAGCTTTCTTTGTTTGACTTGCCCTCGTGTTCTGCCCTTTCACTGTGAGTGAGTGTCTCAGGGAAAGGCCCACTCAGAGGAAGGTAAACCAACCTAGTTATGGAATCATTTCTGAAAGTGCAAGTTGGTCCTCCAGGGGGAAGTTCAAGGAGCTGAGAAAAGGAAAAAGACCTTTGAGGGGGACAGTAGCCAAAGGCATAATGGTAGGAAACTCGGTGTATGGGATCTTGAGCAGTGTGGCCTCACGGTGGCTTTGAGAAAAAAAGCTGGAAAGTTGAGCTAGGGACAGATTGCTGGATGCTACAATGAAAAGACGGGGCTTTATCACATAGTGACAGAAAAAGAAATGAAAATCGTAGAACTCTGTTCAGGTTTCAAAACTCAAAACACTTTTGCTTATTTAAGGCCACAAAATCCTTACACTCGCCTCTGAGGGGTATGTAACATTGGTTACTTGTAACTTGTTTGAGGGGAGAGGACCTCCAGAAAGTATATGAGTCATTCACTGGCCCAAACTAGACAAAAGAGGTTGAGACCCAAACCAAGTCTTTAGCTTCTCAATCCGGTGTTCTTCTCACTCTGTCCTGCTGAGAACGTGAGTGGCAGGATTTTTGTAAGCAGGCATTTTTGCAGATGCTATATGGTGTTAAGACAGTGAGATCAGACTGGGTGCTTTTGTAGCTGCTCAGGGGTAGGTGAATTAAATAAATGTCAAGGATGCAAAAGACGAGAGGGAAGAAGACAGGAGTTTGGGGTAAGGAGGAACCAACAGTGCTGGAGAAACTCTTTTACTCAGTTTCAGCTCAGTCAACTCTCCACAGGAACCTTATCTGGTCCTTACAACTGAACGGTGGATACCCACAGCCAAGTGAATGCAAGGGATGAGTAGACTACCGTTTGGTGCACTTGGCCTTCTCTTCCCACCAGCTGAGTTTGTTCCTAAACTTTTATATTCCAGTGATTCTCATGACTTAATGTAATGAAATGTTATAAATGTTGCTGTCGACACTGTTATGCAAACCAATAAGTCAGATACTCGGAAATAGTCAATAAAGATGAATCACTCAAATGAACTGTTCAGATGCCTTTGCAAAATCTTGAGTTCTTGTTCTGCTTTTAAGAAACCTGAAAATCTTAGATCATGCATTAAAGTTGTGGTTTATACAGAAAAGGAGTCATAGAAATCCAACCCACAGACTCATTCTCAAAGAAAGGCCTTGACCCAACATCAAAAGATCGGCTTGCTTTCATTAAACTTAAAAGTTCCAAGTATGTAAGTAGCATTTCTCAATTTTACTTGATTCTTTTTCAATTAGTTGACTATTAAATTCTGGTCATGTGGGGTGACAGGGTGCTTCTGTGAATCATAGGAAGTCGACTAAAGGACTAGAGTTAGAATCATAGGAAGTTACCTAAAAGGACCCTTGGAGATCAGCCACTCCATGGGGTTATCAAAGCTTTACGCACAACAGAATCATGTGAAGGTCTTGGAAAATATAAATTTCTGGGTACCATTCAAGATTTTAAATTCATTCATTCTGGGGGAGGGGCTTAGAGTTTTTCTAACAAGTTTGCAGGTGAAGCCGATGCTGCTGGTCTGGGGATTGCACTTTGAGAACTGCTGAACCCACCCATCACTGAGGAAGTTCTAAGACTTAGAGATGGGAAGGGGTTCTCTCATGCTCATGTGGGGGGTTAGTAAGAGAGCAGAGCCAGGCACCACAGTCTTCCCAATGCCCCCATATTATAAAAAATATAATATGTATGATAGATTTCAGAATGGCCGCAAGTCCTGTAACAGCTATTCCACCCATAGGTGGGAGCTGTGTCATTTCCCCTTGACCTTAGGGTGGTTCTGGGATTACACGACTGGGGATATAAGGCAAAAGTATGTTATGCCCTTTACTAGACCCAGGCTTAAGGGAGGAGCGGATTTTGCTTATGGTCTCTTGGAGGTTTTTTCTTTTCTTTCTTTCTTGTTTTAGCAGCTCTGAGTTCCCATTTTAGAGATCTGACCACCTTGAGGTCACCATAATGGAAAGTCCATGCATAGACCCGGTCAGTGGTTTCAGGTGAGCTCAGCATTCTAGCATTCCTCAACAGCGTATGAAAGTGCAACCAGCTTGCCCTCTCCAGACCTGCCGACCTTCCAGTGAACACCAGCGAATGCCCCTGTGGATGCCATGTGAGACGGAATAATTGCTCCACGCCAGTCCTGAGCCACAAAATCATAAAGTATATTAAAACAGCTGTTGTTTTAAGCTGCTAAGTTTGGGGGTAGTTTGTTACACAGCCCATAGATAACTCAAATAATGTTGGAAAACACAAAGCCTTTGAGGGCCTGAGCTACTATTTATAGGTAAACCTTAGAGATAAAAGCAACAGAATGTAATAATAGGCAACAGATTAGACAGAGGTGTCTAGTGAAAGCAAAAAGGCCAAATCGACTGAGATCGTTCGCCTGGGAGACAGAGTACGCTGAGGATTTGCACCAAAAGGAAGAGTCAGAAGCCAGGGCTCATTCAGAGAGGTGAGGAGAGAAAGGTTGAGCTGTGGCAGTGAGATTACGAGTTGCCATGTCAGACATTTCACGTCCCTAAGCCAGAATGCCCCAGCCCCTACCCGCACCCTCCTCCCTAAATCCAGAAATCTACATGAGTCCTTTTTGTACTATCTCATCGACTGATTTGCATTAGGATTTGATTCTTTCTTATACTCCTTCCCAGCATAGTTATAAACTCATAAGAAGCACAATTTGCCTTTTATGTCCCCTTGTGCTTAGCATAGTCCCGGGGACACAGTTGGTGTCCCTGGCACTCCACTAAGTGGAAACTGTATAGACTGGTGAGAGAGTTACAAGGTAGGACTAGTGAGGAGTGGGCTGGAGGGGCTCGCCCGGGCCTGGGATCTTCAGCTCCGGTGAAGTAAGTCCCTGAAGGAGACCACTTTGAAGAATAATACTCATCTCAGTGTGGGGTATTCTGGGCTGTTTATGAAAATGTCGCTACTCTGTGTGGTTATGAACCTGGACACCTTCTAAAGCTTACTGGTTTACCTCTTTGACAATTCAGTTCAATTTCCCTCAGAATTGCAGTCCAGATACGAACCAAGTCTTCTCTCCATCACTTTGACCCTGACAATCCTAGGGGACCCCAAGAGTCCCTCAACCTCATTAAATTAGTCAATTGGCAAATGCTGTTTTATCTTCCTGCTCTGCCAAGCACCACTGTACAGGGCACCATTGGGGATGAAAGGTACAAAGGTCATGCACAGCTGGGTTCAAGTCAGGGCATCCTTCCTGGAGGAGGTGTGTGTGAAACTGACCAGTAAAAATGAAAAAATGTGACAGACAGAAGTGGCTGGGTAGGAATCCATAGGTCCAAGGCGATTTATCCTCAGATAAATAGAGCAGGAGGAATTGCCAGCTGGCAGGAGCACAGGTGTGTGCAGAAAGGTCCATCAGGTTAGTCCAGATAAGAATTTGGGCACCAAGGCAACATGCCTGGCTGGTAGGCAGTACACAGTTTAAAACAGTAGGAAGCTTTTGAATTTAGAGAGTTGGAGGGACAGGATTTCATTCACAGTTGATACTCCCACAGTTCCTGGCATTAAACCTTCCTGGTGGTAGGAGAGCATTATATATTTGTTGATTGGTCAATGAACTGCCGAAGTCACTTGAGTGCACAGTCAGTGTCTGAATCTCCCTGAGCCTTGATTCTCCTCGCCCCTCTGCGGTGTTCAGGCAACATTTATTCTAGGAAATGGCTCTGGCTTTAAAGACAAAGGAGAAGAAAAACTCCTAGCAAAGCAGAGAGTGTCAAAGCAGAACCATTTCTAAGTGGTCTGATTTCTCCCTACCCAAACTTTACCGCGAGGCCCCATTAAAGGGCTGCAGAACCCCAGCATGAAAGTGCCATAAATTAAGAGACTCCAGACATCAGGGACAGAGGCGTGATTCCCACTGGAGTTTGCTGTGCATTTCTTTTTGCAAAGCATCAAAAGCAGATTGAAATCCTGGCCGAGAAGCTTGTGAAACCTGAGGAAAAGGGCAAAGGCATTAAATAATATATAGATTTTCACAAGAAATCATTGAAATAGCTGACTGGCCACATTGGTGACCAGGTTTGGCAAGGAAGGGGGCTGGCACTGCTGACAGTGGAAAGCACAGAATGGCAATCACCAGAGGCACAGTGACCATGTTTATGGGCTTTTAATTGCCCCAAATTGAAGGTCCAAATTTCTAGGAGGTATAAGGTGAAGACGATTTATCCTTGTTTTATTAATCCTGATGAAAGCCCTTCTCCTTGCTCTATGATAACAATCATTTATCCAACGGTATAGGTTAAAATATACAAGAAGTATAAGTTAAAATTCCAGACATCCCTACACAGCTCCAGGAGGATTTTCCTCACCGCCAACTCTTCTATGAAAGTCCCTGCAATGTGGGTGCCCTGTTCCCACCATCCTCCACGAGCATCAAGCCCGCCAACCCTCCGGCCCTAGTACATTTCCACGGAACAGGACCCCAGCCAGTTTCAGAGAAAGGAGGGCTCCTGGCATCACCCACATCCGGCTGTGCGCCTTGACTCAGCCTTGCAAATAACTACCTGCCCGTTCACCCAAGGCAAATGTTGATTTATGCTGAACGCTAAGTGAGTGGAAAAGAATGATGACTCACTTTCATTGTATGACCTTTCTGCTTTCACAAGGAGAAAGCAGACAGTTTAAAAAGAAAAGCAATTTGTCTTTTGCTGATTTTTTCTTGTATGAGGTCTGAATTTCTCTGCCTAATATTCTACGAACTACCCTCCAACGCATGTCCCGCCACTTGCTAACTCAGTCTCTGCTCTTAGCCACCGTCTCCCACCTTCAACACAACGAGCCTACTTGTGGGTCTTTATTCCTAATGTTCTCCTTTCCTCTCACCTTTCAAATCTACCTCACTGAAGGTCAAAACCCACCCATGAGCATTCACAGACTTACCAAAGACAGGCAGAATACTGTCAGATGTTTGTTCTCCTTGCATTGTTTGGGAAGCTAACACCTTTGGTCTCTCTCTGACTTGTAATCTCCTTCATGGGGAGTTTCCTGCTTTTTAATCTCCGCCTTAAAGTTAGCACTATGGCTTGCAAAATGGAGTGCCCAGTAAGCACTTGTGCACAGCAAGGCCAATCCACTTGTTTAGCTTATCAGCTAATAGAGGCCAGCAGAGAACTCAGGGGACATCCAGCTCATTTGATGAGTTTAAAAGCCTTAGATACAGCCATGCATTGAGCAAACCCATCACTGTCCAGCGCAGCCTCAAATCAGAGATGTCCTCACTTAAGCTTGTCCCCAAAGGCAGCACATTGGAAACTCCTTATTTGATGCTTCCCTGAAACTTCTACATATCTTTCAGAGCTTCAAAATAAAAATCAAAACAAGACCAGGTGCAATGGTTCATGCCTGTAAGCCTAGCACTCTGGGAGGCCATGGTGGGAGGATCCCTTGAGCTTAGAAGTTCAAGACCAGAGCAAAAGCAAGATCCTGTCTCTACCAAAAATAGAAAAATTAATGAGGTGTTGTGGTGGGCACCTGTCCCAGCTACTTCAGAGGCTGAGGCAGGTGGATCACCTATGATCTCAGGTGAAACTCTGATCACATCTCAGTGAAACTCTGTCTCCAAAATAAAACAATGACTTTGCTAATGATGATTAATGATAAAGATGATGATGACATGGAAGAATAGTTAACAAACCCAGGGAGTTAACTAAATACTAAGCAATATTTTTTTTTGCACTTTACCCATATCATTTCATTTATTCCTCAGCAATTACAGGATAAAGTATTTCCACTTTAACGCTAAGAAAAATGAGGCACAAGTCCTTGATAACCCACCCAAGATCATTCCAGAATTCAAAGCAGAGCTGGGATTTGAATCCAAGCAGTCTGATTCCAGAGTTTGAATTCTGAGTGGTACATCATTCCTCACACTGTTCCACCTAGTTTGTGCGGCACTTAGAATGGCAGGGAAGTCATAACACATTCCCTGAACGCATTAGAAATTATTTAGCACTTTATTTTTTCTAAGTACTTTCACGTGCACTAATTCATTTACTCTTGACAGGAGACCTGTGGAAGGTAAGCTGCGCATCTCTCTACTTAGGAGGACATAGGGCAATGGATGCCTGGCCCAAGAGTCTAAGTGCGTCAGGAGAGCCATGAAGTCATGGACGCAGAGTCACTGGGGAGAGGGGAAGAGTCAGCATACACAAATTAACCATTCATTTTGTGGCAAAGCTACTGCAGCACCAAGGGGTGACTTGCTGGAGATTATGCAACAGATGAGTAGAAAAACAGGTACAGAATTGGATTTTGTGACTTCTACACCAGGGCCTTCCATTGCAGCACCATAGCCCTGAGCACGATTCTGAAAATAAATAGTGAAAATGGGGTTTTGGTCTAACATGGGGGGACCTACTGGAGGCCGTGTGTGCCTCTTAAGACTCATGATACTCAAGCTTTGAAAACTCATGGAAAGCAGTGCATAAACTCATTTGACCAAAGACACTCTTTAATATCTCCCATTAATGTCCCTTTGCTGAACTAATACTCTATGGTAGTTAATTTGCATAGCAATGCAGGACAGATATATTGGGATATGCAATGACAAATAATTGTAATTTTTTCTTTTGGTTCTTGGGACCAGATGCAAAATGAAAAGAAAAATAGTTCTTCTTCTTCCTTTCTTCTCACCTCCTAAACACCCCCTCTCACCACCACCGCTAAATCTACACATTTCTCTCCTCTACCCTACAATGAAACACGGAAAATTACTTAGATGAAACATAATGGGAAAAAAACTTAGATGAAACATACTGGAAAATTAACACTCTCTAAAGAAAGAACACCTGTACTCTTGGCTGTGTGTAGACACACATACACACACGCATACACGCACACAGGACTTGAATCTTTTTTCAGTTTTCTTAAGTTGTTACATTACTGCCTTTAAATAATTAAAGACTTCATCGCCTCACTGTTATCTTGGGATTTGCTTGTTTGTAAAAGATTATATTAGTCTTCTCCAACTTCCATAACAAAAAGCTACTGGGTGGCTTAGACATCAGAAATGTATTACTCATGGTTCTCCTGTCCTCATTATTTGGGGATTATGGTTAAGTTCAAGATCAAGGTATCAGCAGGTAGGTTTCATTCTGAGCCCTCTTCTCTTGGCTTGTAGGTGCCATAACCTCACCGTGTGCTCACACAACCGCCTCTTCCTGTGCCTGGGGTTGGGGACTCACCCTTATGACCTCATCTAATCTTAATTCCTTCTAGTCCTTATCTCTGATGACAGTCACTTTAGGGGTTAGGCCTTCAACACTTGAATTGAGCAAGAATAAGACACAATTCAGGCTATAACAACTATAGGGAAGTCATGAAAGCAGGACGCGTTGGTGGTGATTCAAGATGGTCTCTTAATGATAGAATGAATTTGATTTTTCTAAAGAAGAAAACTTGGAGCTGGGTGTGGTGGCTCAACCTACAACCCTAGTACTCTGGGAGGCGAGTACTTGAGCTCAGGAGTTCATGAGCGACCTGAGCGAGAGTGAAAACCCCATCTCTACTAAAAAATAGAAAAATTAGCCTGGTGTTGTGGCGGGCACCTGTAGTCCCAGCTATTTGGGAGACTGAGGCAGGAGGATCACTTGAACCCAGAGTTTGAAGTTGCTGTGAGTGAGGCTGAGTGCAGGGCCCTCTAGCCTAGGACAGCAGAGTGAGACTCTGTCAAAGGAGGAGGAAAAGAAGGAAGAGGAAACAGAGGAAGAGGAAGAGGAAGAGGAGGGGAAGAGGTGGAGAAGATGACTTAGACAAATTCTTCACATGTTGCTGCCTCATACCCCTTTTGAAAAAGGGTAGAAGAAAGGAATAAAGAATTTCAATGGATCACAACAGCTCTGTCTGAAAATGTTAATCCCATATGAGCAGAAACAAGATGACAAATTCATGTTCAGATATAAACAACCAACATGCGTCCCTGCAAGCACCTCTTGGTGGCAGAGGGGAACCGGAAGTGGAGTGGGAGGAGGCGGAATGCACCAAGGACAGCCCTGCCCTCCAAGCTCCTGCAGGGCGGGGGGAGCTATCTCCCCTACTTGAGTGCCAGCCACACTCTCTCATCTTTTCATGTGTGGCCTAAGCTGAGCCCCAGGGGACTAGGACTTCCCCCATCCACACTTCCAGCCCTCTCCCCAGCTGGCAGGCAGCACTGTGGGCACACAAAACCTCTCCCCTGACTTCACCCCCCACCACCCACCTACAGGTGCAGCCAACCCAGCGGAGGGAGGAGGGCAGGGCGTGTGGGCCGGGAAAGGGCACAGCTCTCTGGGAGACTGAGGGCGGCCTCCGTGACATCAGGAAGAAGGACCTCGCTGATCACACCCTTTCTCATTATTTCAGGATTATTGTAATTTTATGCAAACACTCCTTTCCAACGCAGCTTCTGACCGCCACAGTTCTTGTTTGGCCCTGGCCCCCAGCAATGCTAATAAACGGCTTCCGGATCATTTTTATTCATTTTGCGCATTTCACTCACAGTACTTCATGTGACTTATGTAGCCCCTGCAGCTCATATTTCTATTTGAATTGCAGGGCAAGTAGTGAGTTTTAACATTCCAACTGCACACACATTCTTCTTTCCCTCGAAATGAAAGATCATTTGAACTTTGAATTGCATTAGCATGACATTTTTCTACTAAATTACCCTGGCTGCACTCAACGGCCTGAAAAGAAACAAACCTCTTTTAACTCTATAGGCTATGTGAGTGAATAAATGCCAGAGGAAACACCAGCAGACAAGAGGACGAGCCCCAGCCCGGCCAGCCCACTACCATGAAGAGCCCATCCAGGAAGCTGACCTCGCAGACTGGGGCCATTGCTGTCCCCTGATGCCAGACCATGGCTGGGGCATTTGAATGCACGGAGCAGGGAGTTAGTTAATGGTGATCAGCAGCTTTTGCTTTATGACAAATGAGTCGCTTTCTTGTGATAGCTTCTCCTATCATTTTTAAAAAGTAATAATGTTTGCTTTTTTATATTATAATTGCAAGAAATATTCATTGTGGGAAATCTAGAACACACAAAAAGAATAAAGAAGAAAATAAAAACCACCCATACTCTCACCTCTCAGATAAACTATAACTTCCAGGAATGTAGTTTTCCTAGAAAAACGAGGCAGGAACATATTTTTCTAGAGTGGGGAGAGTCTTATTCAATTATGCATGTGCATAGCATTGTATTGTTTCTTTTGCATAAATTAGGATATGTATTTGTGATTTGAATCTTTTTTTTTTTTAACTTGACATTTCATTTGTGAGCATTTTCCCACTGCTTTAAGAATCACGATTTGTAATGAGTGTGTGACATATTTCCGGTAGGAGTGTATCATGTTGATGTAATTATTTCTTCCCTGGGATACATTGAAGCCACTACTGAGGTTTGTATTTATGAAAAGTGCTGTGATGAACATCTTTTTTGCACACCTCGGATCTGATAACTGATAATAGTTACCGCTTCTTGAGTGCCTACTATGTGCCAATTATATTAATAGACACATCTCAGAGGGTATAGTACGTATTATAATAATATAATACACAGGGTGTCTGTAAAGTTCACGTGCAATTTAAAATAGTCAACTATTTCACACCACTCCCAGGCTCAGGCTGCCTTGAATAGATCTTAACAACAGAAAAAAAATGTCAACTATTTTACGTTGCACCTGAACTTTGTGGACTCCCTGTATAATCATTATATATATTAATCTTTGTCATCACTCTTAGAGGTGGTCATTATACTCCACATTGTAAAGGCAAAGCAAGTGAGTGCAGAGGTTAACTCACTGGTTCAAGGCCCTCAGGTAGGAAGGAACAATTCTACATTTTGATCTCAGGATTTTCTAACTCCAGGATCTGTACTCTTTTACCACTGTTCTGGAGCTACTAACAGACACTCCACTTCCTTCTCTGAAGGTTGCAGGAGAAGGTATCCAAGGCTACTGAGGTTAAAAATTCAGCTCTGCCCCAGAAGCCTGCCGGGAGCTAAACAGGTGTTTGTTATTAGCCTCGATCAAGAAAAAGAGATTGTCTTTTTTCTTTTCTGAACATAGGTTGAGTGTGGGGTAAAGATTCTATACTAAACAACTATCTACAGCAGGGGCTGAGTTTAACCAAGGGCATCAGGCCCCGTCAGAGCCACCGAGTGTTCAGCCCACATTGACTGCTGGGTGCAGGGCAAGGGTGAAGACCAAGAGAAAAAAATAGAAAAGCAATCTATCTTCTCAATGCTTGTTAGCATGAAAATGCAGTGATACGTCGACATTTTCTGTTCCAAGAGGTCATAAGGATCACCTTGCAGGTTGACATGGAAATTTGTTACTCCTCCTAAATGACTCGGTGGTGGCCGACCGTCTTAAGTACCTTGAGTGATACATCACAGCTGCTCTGGCAAAAGCAGGTGCATTCATTTGCTTTCGTGAAGCTTCGTGACAAAGCAATCGTTCTCAGCACTGTCCTCTAAGATCTATGCGTGGCAGTCTTAGCCTTGGAGTGGAGTAAAAATGATGAGACACACGTGTCTCCCCACATCTTCACAGTCCTGGAAGTGTGAGACCTTGGTTTGAACATCAGGACTACACAGTCCACGTGTGGTGACCACGTAGACACTACACGTGGCAGGTGCCCTCTCATGGCTCAGAGGCTGCATGCTGGGCCCCGGGACGGCTTGACTATGCATCAGCCCTGGGATAGACCCATTTCAAGCTGCCTCTTTATTCCTGTCTCAAATTTTGTAAGATAGAGAGTAATATTTGGCACAGAAACCTATGTTTCTGCTGAGCCAAGCTGGGAAATACTCCTTGAAAAGCCCACTCCCCTGCAGAGAGATTTAGTGAGAAGTGTGTTTGCTCTGCAACTAGTACCTGCAGCCTTTAGTCATAGGGTCTCAGATAAGTGACCTTCTCTGAACCTCAGTTTCTGAATATGCAGAATTATTCCCTCACTGCCTTCCTTTATTCATTTAATCCCGTTCACTTACTGACTCCTTGCTATGAGAACAATAGGTAACATCTATGAGTGATAAGTGTGTGTTGACACAGTAACAGATGCTGTTCACGTGTGGGTCGATAAAACAGGCATGGTGCCTGCCCTCAAGGAGATTGCCGTCGGGTGGGAGGTTACTGAGAAAATGTTACATGAACAAGCAAACATATAAACACAAATTAGAATGAGCACTGTTAGAATGAGCACAAATTAGAATGAACAGAGTGCCCTGGTAAAGAGAGAAGATAATGAAGCATCAGGATGAACAAGGGTGATACTTGACCTGGTAAAAGACACAAAAGAATAAATAAACATGGATAAAATACCTTTGATGCCTGAACCAGGAGGGAGAATTATAAATGGCATTCATGTTTCTTTCTTCTCCTAATTTATGCAGGAATTGTAAAAACTCTGAAAAAGAAAGAACAAAACCAAAAGATCCATAACATGTAATACATAAACAGTAAGTGCTGGTTGTCATGATTATTATTATAACCCGATATCACATGGACCGCCTTGCCCCTTGAAATCTCTTTAAGTAAAACTTAAACCTTCAGTTCTGTTCCCCATGGAAATCTCAACCCCACTCTGTCAAATTCCTCCGGGGAATTCCTTTGAGCCCTCCCAGCTCTGACCAGCCAATCATCTCACACACACTGAGATATACTGTTCCATCCTGACCAAGCTTGGTTTCCACCATCAAAAAAGGGATGAATGAATAACACTCAGACACAGCAATGTCTTAGTGCTTAGTAGACTTAGTAGACTTCGCTGAGGGTGTGGAAGGACTGGAGTTGGTGGGGGGAAGCAGCAGATTTACAGGCAGCAAAGAAGCTAAACGAAATACTTGGCTTTTCCATTAACATGTTCTTAAGCCTCACGTGGGCCGCCTCATTCCATGTATATACCATCAGCTCTTTCTCAGGAGGAAAACTCATGTCTCTCTTTGATCGTGCTTGCAACCATTAACATACTAGGCTGGACAATTAAGTTCCCAAACTTATCCTAGAAAAAGTGCTGCATTTCTCATTGCTGAATATCACCGTGGTCACCGGATGGCCAAGGGACGTGGACTCTTCAAAGTTTCTCAGGGGAACACTCCTCCCCATATCTCAGACCACGTGGAACATGTAAGAGAAACGTCCTTCTCCCTGACCTTGGTAATGGGATCAGTGCCCCAACTGTTGTGTTTGGCTCCTGTGGAGTCGAAATTCTCTTCCACACAGAATTTGGACCTAGAAGGATGTATGGTCTGAACCATGACCATGGGTTTCCAGACGCCACCTTGTACGAAGTTGAAGAGAGATGAAAGAGAGAGGCTAGGACTGAATAGTCCATCTCTGCAGCCCTGAATCTAGCCATGGCTGCAGTTAACCTATCCCTGGACTTTCCCATCAGGTGAGCCAATAAACATCCCTTTTTGCTTAAAATATCTTGTCCAGAGCAGCGCCTGTGGCTCAGTGAGTAGGGCACTGGCCCCATACCCAGCCCCAGCCAAAACAGCAACAACAAAAAAAATAGCCAGCGTTGCGGCGGGCGCCTGTAGTCCCAGCTACTTGGGAGGCTGAGGCAAGAGAATCGCCTAAACCCAAGAGCTGGAGATTGCTGTGAGCTGTGATGGCACAGCATTCTACCGAGGGCAACAAAGTGAGACTCTGTCTCTAAAAAAAAATTTTGTTCAATTTCCCTTGCCCAGTGGAACAGAAGAAGTCTTACTGGATATGCAGATCTGGTGAGGGGTCAGGGGTCTGCTTCTTAATTCAACAAACCCTTAGTCCTATTCTTCGCAGCCAAGAGATAATCACGTGGGCACTTCTAAGGCCAAACAAGCACCCACATGTGCTTCGGATCAGGGATTGAACTCACATTTGCTCCAAAGAGACAGAAGC
This sequence comes from Arctocebus calabarensis, assembly GCA_963573935.1. Taxonomy (NCBI): domain Eukaryota; kingdom Metazoa; phylum Chordata; class Mammalia; order Primates; family Lorisidae; genus Arctocebus; species Arctocebus calabarensis. The sequence continues at coordinate 21,642 of CAUYON010079887.1, forward strand.
AGAAATCTAAAGGCACAAATAGGTAAAACGTGTCCCTTGCCATATTTGTTTTTCAATACATCAAAAGCTTTTTGGGGGGGAGGGGGATCTTTTAAGTTTATTTTTGCTAATATTTTTTCAGAAGGGACATTTAGGCCAGTAATGACTTGCAGTAGGTCACACAACTACTTGACATCAAGGACAGACAGTGTGACTGTCAGCTTTGAGGTCCCGTCAGGCCTCTCTGTCATGCTGATTTCATTGCAAGGGGGTTGTGACTCTTTTTTTAAAAAGTGATTTAGAAGGGCACAGGCGAAACCCACCAAATGCAGAACACAAAAGTCTAAACACAATAACCAAGAAAATGCCATGAAAGCTATGCCAACCAGTTCGACGAAAACATTTCAAACCACACATAAAACCAGCACATTGCACCCCATGACTGCATCGAGGCACACGGCCATGGTCCAACAACAAAAAAAAGTGATTTCAGTATTTCTAGATATCATAGTGAAATGTATTCTTTTTCCTTTTTATTAAATCATAGCTGTGCACACCAACGCAACCATGGGGTACAATGTGCTGGCTTCACACAAAAGCTTTTTTTTTTTACTGAATTTGATCAAATTTTCTACAAACGAAATAAAAATATACCTTAAACTGTATCTGTGACTGCTCTCTCAAGGGGTCAGATAATAGTAATTTTTACTTAAAGTCACCTTCTGTAATTCAAGTCAACGTCCACATAAATAAGTAGGTTTGGAGAGGTTTTTTTGTTTGTTTTGTTTTTGTTTTTTGCAGTTTTTGGCCGGGGCTGGGTTTGAACCCGCCACCTCCGGTATATGGGGCCAGCGCCCTACTCCTTTGAGCCAGAGGCGCCACCCCAGGTTTGCAGAGGTTTCTAACAGATGCTCAGACTAATTCCATATCCATTCCCATGCATCTCCAAATTCAAGGCAGTCCTAGTTTGTCTTATAGAAAGGCACTGGCTGGTGGATTTTGTGGCCATTACTGAGTCATTCCATATTCACCATATGGAGTTTATTACTATAGAATTTTTTCTTGGTTAGAATATTTGGTGTTAGCCGGGCGCCGTAGCTCACTCCTATAATCCTAGCGCTTGGGAGCCCAAGGCAGGTGGATTGCCTGAGCTCACTAGTTCAACATCAGCCTGAGCCAGAGCAAGACCCCATCTCCAAAAAATAGCCATGCATTGTGGCAGGTGGTGGGAGGCTGAGGCAAGAAAATCACTTGAGCCCAAGAGTTTGAGGTTGCTGTGAGCTATGACACCACAGCATTCTACCGAGGATGACTCTGTCTCAAAATTTCCTTCTATCCATGTGAGGTATGATATCTATGTAATTTTTGTGTTTGCCTTATGTAATGAGGTAAACTCTATATGTTCATAGGAAACATAGTGGCCAATATTTTTAGATAATACCTTACAGTTGGTATACTACACATTTCCAATACGTACCCTTGGATACTGTATATCATGACATAATAAGCCCATGCTCACAATTTTTAATCATTTGTAACAACTTTATTGAATAAGATTAAATGTGCAATAAATCTCACATATTAAAAATGTGTAATTGAAGTCTTTGCATATGAAGGCACCCATGAAACCACCACCACATTCAAGATAATGAACCTCACCATCCCCTGCAAAAGCTCTCCCCCTTAGAAAACCTCTAATCACACCTCTTCTCACTCCTTGAATTCCACTGATTTGATTTCTTTCAGCATAGATTATTTTACATTTCTAAAATTTTGTTAAGTGAAGGAATATAGCTTGCAATAATTTAAGTTACTCAGCCCATAACTTCGTGATTCATCCAAGTTGCACCACCCATCAAATCCTTTGTTCCTTTTTTTTGGCTGAATAATGTTCCACTGCATGCATACACCATAATGTGTCTATTCATTTGCCTGTTGATGGATATTCGAGCTGTTTTTGAGTTTTGGCCATTATGAAATAAAGCTGCTAAGAGCATTTGTGTGCTAATCTTGGGATGATGTATATTTTCATTTCTCTTGGATAAACACCTAGACTAGAAGACCTGGATCATATAGATGATTTTTTATTATTTTGAGACAGAGTCTCACTTGGTCACCCTTGGTAGAGTGCATCTTAGCTCACAACAACCTCAAATTCTTGGGTTCAAGTGATCCTCTTGCCTCAGCCTCCCAAGTAGCTGGAAATACAGGCGCCTGCCAGAATGCTCAGCTATTTCTTAGAGAGTCAGTCTCTCTCTGGCTCAGGCTGGTCTCGAACCTGTGAGCTCAGCAATCCACCCGCCTCGACCTCCCAAGTGCTGGGATTACAGGCATGATATGATTAACTTTTTAAAGGAACAACCAAACTGTTTTCCAAAGTGGCTATGCCAGTTTATATTCCATCCAGCAATGTTGAGAGTTCCATTTCCTTCACAACCTTACCAACACTTCTGATGGGCAGTTATTTGTAATTCAAGGTGTTTTAACAGGTGTGTAATGGTATTTCAGTATGGTTTGAATTTGAATTTCCCTAATGACTAATGACAGCAAGCATATTTCCATGTGCTTATTTTTGCACAGTATAATCTTTGGTGAAGAATCTGTTCATAACTTCTGTCCATTTTTAACTGGTTGTCATATCCTTATTGGAAATTTCTCATAAATTCTGAATTCTTCAAAAATTCTGAACACAGTTTCTTTATTATATTTCTGCTTTGAAAATAAATTCTTCCAGTCTATGGCTCATCTATTTATTCTCTTAACAGTGTATTTCAAAAAGCAAGTGTCCAAGTCCAAGATCAAGATTTTCTTTTACAGATCATACTTTTAGAGTCACATCTATCTTTCCCTACTTGAAAATTACACAGATTTTCTTCCGTGTTTTCTTGGAGAAGTTGTGTGGTTTCAGGGTTTACACTTAGGTCCGTGATCCATGTTCGATTTTGTATATGATTAGAAGAATTAATAGAAGTGTTTTGCAGAGAAATTAATAGAAGTGTTTTGCTCCAGCACCGTTTGTTTGAAGACTATCTTTTCTCCACCAAAAGACTTGGCATCTTTGTTGAAAATCAATGGACCGTATAGGTTGGATCTATTTCCATACTCTATATTCTGGTTCACTTATCTGTTTATCTATCTTTACACACATACCGTATTGTCTTAATTACTGTAGCTTTGTAAGTTTCAAAGTCAGGTAGTGAGGAAATCCTCCAATTCTGTTCTCCTTTGTCACAGCTGCTTCCACTGTTGTAGGTCCTTTACACTTTCCTGTGAATTTGACAATGACTTTGTCACTTTTCGCACACACATACAAAAACATCTTCTGGAATTTAATGCATGTGTGCTGAATCTGTAAATCAATTTGGGGAAAAACTAACATGTTAACAACACCAACTCTTCCAATCCAATGGCCTGGTATTACTTCTCAGTTTTTCATCTCAGCAAGATTTTGTAGTTTTTTAATATGCTAGTTTTTTTAGATTTATCCTTAAATATTTGTATTTTGGTACTATTTTAAGTGGTATTGTTCTTAATTTTATTTTAGCTCATGATCATTGCTTGTATGTAGAAATAAACTGAATTTTGTGTGCTGATCTTATATGCTCTCTCATTCTTAACTTCCTGAGCTTTTTGCTAGATTCCATAGGATTTTTCTCAGTAGATGATTATGTTGTCTATGAAATAAGAGAGGTTTGCTTTTTTCTTTACGATGTGAGTACTTTTTATTTCATTTGCTTGTCTGGTTGCCTTAGCAAAAATCTCCAACATAACATTGAATAAAAGTAGTAAAAGTGAATATCCTTTTCCTTTTACTGACCGGACAAGGAAAACATTCAGTCTTTTACCATGAAGCATAACAGATGCTGTAGGTTTTATGTAGCTGCTTTTTACCAGGTTTAAGAAATGCCTTGATATTCCTTAGTTTGCTGAGTTTTTATCAGGAATAGATGCTGGATTTTCTTTTCCTTTTCTTGTTCATTTTTTTTCTTTCTTTTTTTTTTTCTTTTTTGTTAATTTCTCTTTTTTTAAATGTCAGATTGATATGAGGGTCCAAGCAATTAGGTTACACTGTTAGAAATTTTTAGGTAAAGTCCCTGTTGTAGTTGTGTTCTTCACCCAGGAGGTGCCCACGTAGTGGGAACACACGAATCCCCTTCTCTCCTCTCCTTTACTCTCTCTCTCCTACCCGCTCCCCCCAACTTGAATTGAATTGTGTTTTTCTCTTGTGGGGGTGTATATTAGATCATCTACTGGCTTCATATTAGTATTGTGTACATTGCATACTTGCTTTTCCATACTCATGATGCTTTATTAAGAAGAATGTGTTTCAACTCCATCCAGATTAATATAACAGATGTAAAGTCTCCATCATTTTATGGCTGACTAGTATTCTGTAGTAATACACTACAGTTTGTTAATCCGGGTTGATGGGCTGTTTCCACAGCTTGGTGATTGTACATTGAGCTGCAATAAACAATCTAGTACAAATGTCCTTATGACAAATGGGTAGATGCATAGTAATGGGATTTAGGGATCAAATGGAAGGTCTACTGCCATTCGATCCTATAATTCCTTTACTAGGTATATATCCAGAAGACCGAAAATCACATCATAATAAAGATATCTGTACCAGAATTGCAGCCCAGTTCATAATTGCTAAGTCGTGGAAGAAGCCCAAGTGCCCATCGACCCACGAATGGATTAATAAATTGTGGTACATGTATACCATGGAATACTATGCAGCCTTAAAGAAAGATGGAGACTTTACCTCTTTCATGTTTACATGGATGGAGCTGGAACACATTCTTCTTAGAAAAGTATCTCAAGAATGGAAGAAAAAGTATCCAAAGTACTCAGCCCTACTATGAAGCTAATCTATAGCTTTCATAAGAAGGCTAAAACCCAATTATAGCACAAGAATATGGGGAAAGGGGCAAGGGAGGGAAGGGGAGGGGGGAGGATGAGTGAAGGGAGGGTGATTGGTGGGATCACACCTACAGTGCATCTTAGAAGGGTACTGGTGAAACTTACTAAATGCAGAATAAATGTCTTCACATGGTGATTAAAAGGCCATGAAGGCTTTGTTAAACAGTTCAATGAAAATATTTCAGATTTTATATGAAGTCAGCACATTGTGCCCCATGATTGCACTAATGTACACAATTATGATTTAATAAAAATAAATTTTAAAAAAAAACAAAAACAAATGGAAGGTCTATTTTGAGTTTTTTGAGGATTCTCCATACTTCTTTCCCAAGAAGCTGTATTAATCTGCAATCCCGCCAACAGTGTAGAAATATTTCCTTCTCTCTGCATCTGTGGACACTGAATTTTCTTAATGCTTTTTTTTGTATTCTTCAAGATAATCAGGTATTTTTTCTCTTTTAATTAGTCAGTATGTACATTACATTTATTGATTTTCAAATGTTACAGCAACCTTTCTTCTATTACCAGTTTTCCCCTTTCATAGTTTTTTTTTGTTTGTTTTTTTACTAGATGCAAAACATTGCTATCATTTACCATAATTTACTATGTCATTGCTGGATATTTTTATGTGCCTGTTAAAATTCTTGAGCTTTGTTCTGGGTTGCAGTTAAATTGATTGGAAATAGTTTGATCCTTTTGTGTCTTGCTTTTAAGCTTTGTTAGGTGAGATCGGAGCGACATTAGCACTTGCTCTAATTTTACCCTATTACTAAATCAAATCTTTGTGAGTACTGTACCCAAAGCCTGGTGAATTGTGAGGTTTTTCACTCTGGTTGCTGTGAACATGAATAATTCCCAGGCATGTTTGCTGTCTGTTATAATCCTTCTGGATGGTTCTTTCTCTGGCCTGGAGTAGTTTCCCCCTATCTGCAGGCATCAGTGCTTAGCTGAATCGGACTCTGCAGCCCTTCCGAGTCCCCATCTGAGCCCTCTCCTCCCAGGCATTCCACCTGGTCTGTTCTAGTCTCCTTGGCCTCCCCATACCACCAGCTCCATCCCTTCAACTCAAGTTCAACCTTGTTTCTCCTTCCTTGTGTAACAACCTGGAAAATCTCTCATGCTAAGGCAATCATAGCACTTACCCTAGTCCTGCCCACTTCTCAGAGATCACTGTCATTTATTGCCTGACGTCCAATGTGTTGGAGACACATATGTTGCCCAGTTTATATTTGCTTCACATATGTTGTCCAGTTTTTAATTATTTCAGGAGAAAAATGATTAACCATGGGACTACACAGAAAAGCACTCTTACCGGTCAGTGATAAAAGAATTGACCAACACCAAAAGGGGCTGAACCACAGACTCGACCAGCAGAGAGGGCAGCAGCCAGCACACATAGGTGTTAGGGGCCTAAACCATCCCCCACTCCCCTCCCAGAATAAAAGGCTTACCTGGCCCCGGCCCGAGAGTTCTGCTGGTAAGGCCCTAGCACCCCAGCAACCTGTGGAATCTTCCTCCCCCTATGCTCAGTATAAAAACAAGCCTCAAAGGAATAGGGCACCGGTGCCATATGCCAGAGGTGGCAGGTTCAAACCCAGACCCAGGCCAGAAATTGCAAAAAAAAAAAGAAAAAAGAAAAAAAACAAGCCTCTAACCACCTTCAGTGTGGCCGCCATCTTTGCCCAGGTGGGACTTAGTCCCCTCATTAAACTTGACCTCAACCTCTCCTGGTCTCCTCTCTGGGAGGCGTAACACCTGAGCCCCGTTCAGTTGGCAATCATGGAAATTCTTCTCCAGCTTCGCTTCTCCAATTCAATTCCAAGAGTAAGTTAAATAAAGGGAAGATGGAGAGAGAAGCAGGCTAGTAAAGGCAACAGGTGACGATTTCCCCTCCACTCCAAATCACTGGATCACACATTACCTTGCAGGAGAATGAAATGAGCTTGGAACTAAAGCCTTAAAATGTTTAGACAGGGGCGGCTCCTGTGGCTCAGCGAGTAGGGCGCCGGCCCCATATACTGAAGGTGGCGGGTTCAAGCCCGGCCTCGGCCGAGCTGCAAAAACAAAGAAATAGCTGGGCGCTGTGGTGGGCGCCTGTAGTCCCAGCTACTAGGG
>CAUYON010079889.1:0-11728 GCA_963573935.1 Arctocebus calabarensis
AGAGAAGGAGGAAGGGAGGAAGGAAAGTAAAGGAGGGAGAAAGGGAGGAAGGAGGGCAGAAGGGCAGAGGGGCGAAAGTTTTATCTGTAGGAACCACACTGAAGTTGAGGGAGGAGTCCTTTATCTGTGATGGACAGCCCTGCACTTGAAATCCAGCTCTGCCACTTCCTAGCTGTTTAATCTTGGATGTGTTTCTTGTATGACTTGAGTCTCAACTTTCTCCTCAGTAAAGACTGTCACTGACTCCAGGCTGTTGCAATAATTAAGCTAGGTAATACTCTTGGGTGGAGTCTGCACTCTGCCCGGCCCGCTCATTCACATATACCATGATTTTACAAGTGAAGTCCATAAGAAAACCTGTCTTTCTCAGTCTGAGTTGATCCTCGCATTTTCCCCCTTGTTCTGAAAAGAAGTGTTTACCTACCTCATCCTTCTTCATCAACTCTTGGCTGTGGGTCTAGGAGGCATATATTGAAGTAAAAAAAAATAGTCTTAGTCTAGTAGATATCAAATTCTCGGGGCACAGAAATCACTTGGGGAGTTTGTTTACAATGTAGACTCCCAGTTTCTCCCATTCTGGTTCAGTGGACATGGGATTGTTCTAGACATCAAAGGTGCTGTTGTTTTAACGAGCTCTGTAAGCCTGAGGATGGTGATCCACAGACCTTAATTTTGGAGGTAACACCTAGGTCCAGAGAGTAACAGTCTTGCTTTCTTTGCATCTGTGCATTGTGGTCCCTGCCAGCTCCCTCCAGCACAGGCTGGACACGTGGTGCCCTTCCCCAGACACCTGCTGCCTTGCTGAACTCGCCACTCCTACGGCCTCCTGGTCTACCTTGCCCCACTGGGCTGACACTGAGAGGCACACGTGGCTGAATTCATTCATGGGCATCCAGGAGCACCTGTCCATTTAGAGCAAAACAAATGTGCTGATGTTGCCACGAAATCCTGAGATGACACCAGCGATAAATCACCCTCCTGGCCCTGGAAGGCAACAGATCCATTACAGTCATTTAGGACCAAGATTGACAAGGAGCCAAGACCCTGCCCCATCTGTAGCTCTGAGTGAGGCAGAGTTCGGCCTCTGACCTTGCCCGAGGGTGTTGCCTCTGCCGGTCAGCATCATCATGTTTCTGGTTGCGTGTGCCTCAGTCAATGTATTGGCTTCTGATATTATTATTCAGGGTTGGCAGCTTGGCCTTGGTGCCCCCCCAGCCTGTCCAGCAGCTCCTCCTTAACCCCCCCAGCATCTAAAATTCCTAAAGTTTCCAAAACACAACCCCCTTCCCCATCTATGCCATCCTAGGAGACAGGATATGGGAGGAAATGCAATTATGGCCGTAAGACTCCTGTTCTCATGCCAGCAGTTTTACCTCTTACAAACACTGAAATCCAGCCCAGAAAACTTGCTCTGTAAAGGACAAGATAGTAAATATTGTCGGCTTTGCAGTCCAGATGGTCTCTGTGGCAATGAGTTCATAGCATACAACAGTCACACTAAACAGGTAAACAAAAGTAGATGTGTCCATGTCTTCATAAACTTTATTTACAAACACAGGGGGTGGACTGTGTTTGGTCCACTGCAACACACCTGCCCTACTCTATCTTTATCCATGTGTGTACTCAACAAAATTTACTGAGTATCTCTGCTGGGCACAAGAGGCACAGCAACGGGACAAGACAGATGCAACCCCTGCCCTCATGGAGCTTGTAGTTTAATAGTGCAAAACAGGTAATAGATGACTCAAAACGGCTTGATAATTAAGTCCATGAACTTCTCCTAGAAAAAGTGCTACATGCCTCATTGCTCGCTGTCACGATGGTCCCCTTCAAAGTACTCCCCCTAGGAAGCTATGCACAGGTGCTGGTGCCTGGTCCACTATTCAAAGCAATTTTGGAACTGTTTTTCTGGAAGGGCCATCAGAGCTGTCATTGTACAAGGTCTGACAAGTTCTCGAACTTGCCACTGTGCATTTATGTTGGCAACCATGAACGAACACCATGAATACACCTTGGTGAGGTGTCATAACCTTGGCATATCAGCGTCTCACAGCTGTGTTCATGTTGATGTGTGGCGGTGTCTTGCAGAGTGGTGCTCATTATTGTTGTGTGTTTTCGTGTGCTGTACCATGACAGCTCTGATGGTCATTCCAGAAAAAGAGCTCCAAAATTGCTTGGAAGGGTAAACTAGGCACTGGCATTTATGCAGCGTTGAGGCACGTAGCACCTTTTCCATAATGAGTTTGTGAACTTAACTCTCAGACATCATATAATGCAATGAAATGCTCCCTTGCCAATGTCAGCAGTGCCCTGAGGAAGGAAGGCCCAGTGCGGTGTCTGTGAATAATAGGAGAATGGGGGCTCAGTGAGCAAAGGTAGAGAGGTGGGGGAAGAGGAGCGTGGGTTACCAGGCAGAGGGAGCAACTGGGGGACAGTCCCCAGGGGAAAGGAACTTGGCAGAGCAAGACTCAGGATTGCTGTCACCCACAGAAGGAGGGTGAGAGAGGTGTCAGATCTGGGGCTTGGTGCTTGTAGGTAAATATTTTTACCTCCCAGGAGCAGTAGAAAGTCTCCAAAGTTTTTAAACAAGAGAGGGCTATAAGCACTGAGGTTTCACAACAATTTCTCTGGCTACAGATTGGAGAATAGACAATAAATGGGGGGTGGGTTGGGGGTGGGCAATAATAAATCTAGGAAGACCAGCTAGAAGGTTCCTGCAGAACTTCGTCAGTCTGGGTATAATGCAGACTCTCACTCTGCCTCTCTTTTTCTTGCCAGCCTCACCCATGAAGTCAGGGACCTGCTTAAATGTCCATGGGTGAGGGGCAAGGTCACCATATGGAGAACATCCCCACCATAGGGAGGCCAGGACTACCCACTCGTGGATCCTCGTCAACAGTGATGTTTCTGCTGGAGCACAGGATTCTCCCGAGGAAAGGTGGGTGTCATGTCGAGAGAGCCCCCCTTGGGATCGGCTGTATAGAGCCAGATAACAATAGGATAGGTATCTGGTTACCGTCACCCTTGAATCTTGCTGCCATGAGGTTCTGCCTTTCAATGCCCTCTGGACCTTCTGAAGCTTTCCTTAAAGCCGATTCAAGTAATGATCATTTTGCTGATAGATTTTGAAGATGCTATAATGTTTCAGTGTGTCTGCATATTCTAAAGCATTCTGTACCTCCACTTGGAATGCACCTATATGTAGATCATTAAGCAGGAGAGGCCTTCTTGCTAAAAGGAGTAGTGATTGCACTTTCCAAATGCCATTTTCACTTGCTATTTGGCAGGAATGCCGCAGTCACAGTCTTCTTGCTTCTATCAACCACAGGTGCTGGGACAAAGTCAACTTAACACTCTGTGGGGAAGACTTCATTATGGACTGTCAGCAGCGTGGAGATGGAGGCCGTCTACAGAGTCGTGCTGCGGCCTCTGAGGTAGCTTACAGGAGTTGCACCTTTGTGGAGGCCCCCCATGTATACCAAGGGGTGACTGGTCGTACACAGCAGAAGGCATGCTGCGTCACATCTGAGTCCTGGTTACATAAGACTACAGCTCCCACCTTGGTCACCCCTCGTTTCTTGGATCACTCACTTAGGGAGAAACCAGCTTCTGTGTTGTAAGCAGCTTTCTGGGAAGGCCACATGGCAGGGAACTGGAGCCTCTAGCTGATGCCCATGAACATGAGCTTTGACCTGGTTCCTGACCTCAGTTGAGCTTTTAGACAGTTGTAACCCCACTCAAAAGCTTACAGGCAAATGCACGAGAAACCCCAAGACAGAGGTTGCATCTTGATTCCTGAACCTCAGTAACTGTGAGACGACATTTGTTGGCTTCATTCCTAAGTATTGGGTTACTTGTCACGCAGCAATAGATAACAGGTACAAGATGGGAAAGCATTCGTCCTTCAAACAGTTTAATCATGCATAAATTTCCATAGCAAGTGTAGCCAGAAAGGTTCATTATTTGGAAGGTGGAGACTGAGACAGGATCTGGCTGAGAGTTGGATGTCCTCATTTTGGCCACTAAGAAATTTTGTGGCTTAGGGTAAGTCAGGTTCCCTTTCTGGACCTTTTCCTTTGCTGTGAAAGCAAGACGTTAGACTAGAAAAATGTACAGACACAGGGTCCCTTCCCTGGTGCTCGGCGTTTGGAGATGGATATGGGCACACACTTCTAAAACGTGGAGTCCAGAGAGTAATAAATGGGTGTGGAACTCTAGGTCAGGTGCTGAATCATGGAGGAATTACCAGTTAATCCTCATGCCAGCCAATATATGGAGGTGCTTCTGCCATCACCTTTTACTAGATGCGGGAATTCAGCCTCAGAAAGCTTAATACTTTTCAGGGACACCCTCTTAGTTTTCTGTTGGTCTGTAACACATTACCACACATTTAGCAGCTTAAAACAACTCATATTTGTTATCTCACAGTTTCTGTGGATCAGGAGGCTAGGAAAATCTTGGCTGGGTCCTTTGCACAGGGCTTTACAATGCTGCAATCAAAGCATTGTCCAGGCTTCATTCTCAGCTGTCACTCAGGGGTCACTTCTAAACTCTTTCAAGTTGTTGGGGGAATCTAGCCATTAGCTAGTTGTAGAGCCCTCAATTCCTAAACCCTTTGCACCAGCAGTTCACAATATGGTTCTCTGATTCTTCAAGGCCAGCGAAAGAGCACCCTATCTCTCTAAAAAAGGTTCCATCCTTCTTCTAAGGCCTTTCATCTACTTTGCTCAGGTCTGTCAAGATAATATGTCATTTGATGAATTCAAACCAAGGTCAGGTGCAGTCACTCAAGCCTATAATTTTAGCACTTTGGGGGGCTGATTCAGGAAGATTGCTTAAGGCCAGGAGTTCAAGACCAGCCAGAGCAACTTAGTAAAAACCCCATCTCTATAAAAAATAGAAAAATTAGCCAAGCATTGTGGCACACACCTGTAGTCCCAGCTATTCAAGAGGCTGAGGCAGAAGGATTGTTTGAACCCAGGAGTTCGAAGTTGTAGTGAGCTATAATTTTGTCACTGCACTCCAGCCTGGGTGACAGAGAAAGATCTTCAAAACAAACAGAAAATCTTGAGTAGATTCGATGGTTCACACCTGTAATCCTGAAGTGTGTGAGCTACACCTTGGGAGGCTGGAGCAGGAGCATCACTGAAGCCAGGAGTTTGAGACCAACCTGGACAATAGAAAGACCCCCATCTCTACAAATAATAAATAAATAAATACAACTAACAACTAACTTTGCCCTTAATTACATGTTGAAAATCCTTTCAGTGTTGCCATGAAAGGTAGTCTGATTGTGGAAGTGGCATCCTGTCAAGTTCACAGGCGCTGTCCCATGCTCCAGACAGGGTGTGGATTCAGTATCACGTATGTTGGGAGGATGGGGTTGGGATTCATCTTGGAATTCTGTCTGCCACAGACACACCATGGGAAATAGTGAACCTGGAATTCAAATTCCAGCCTGTTTGGCTCCAGTGTGGATGTTTGAAACCAGGAGCCATAAACCCTCTCCTGAGAGCCCCTCAAAGGAAGGATCAAGCTTTCATCTTGATCTCTCTGATGCTTAGCACTTAGTAATGACTTTGATATCAATCACAGCACTAGTTAAGATGCTTCTGATTGCCAGTGGCAGGAATCTATCTCAAAGTTGCATAAGAAAACAAGATAATTGGACGCAATTGGTAAATACAGGGCTGGAAATTAGGGTTCCAGCAATATTCTTAGGCCTCTGGTTCTCACCTCAGTGTTCTGTGGCTTTATTTTTAGGCCATATGGTGACAACAAAGGCCACTGGAAGTGAAAAACTGATCTCATGGCTCCAAATCCAAAAGGAAAGGAAAACCTATCTTTCCCTGAAACCATCTATTAAACTTTCCCTGTATCCATCTATTAAAATTTAAGGAAGACTCTAATTGGCCTAAGTCATGTCTCTTCTGGATCCAAACTCTATCAGGATTTGATAGGTCAGTCCAGGTCACAGGACCAACCTCCAGCTGGCGAGGGGCAGAGAAGGACGCCATGATTAACATCTTCCCTGGGATAACATGGAATATCCAAAATGTGGTTCCTGAAAGAGAAGTTGGGTAGCATTACCAGAAGGAGGAAGTGGTGCTGGACTGGTAAAAACATTGGCTAATGAGTGATTAGGACGATGAGCAATTTTTCATGTGTTTGTTGGGCATTTGTCTGTCATCTTCACAGAAGTTTCTGTTCAAGTCTCTTGCCCACTTACAAATGGCATTGTTTGCTCTTACTGATTAATTTGAGTTCTCTGTAGATTCTAGTTATCAGCCCTTTGTCATATTCATAGCATACAAATATCTTCTCCCACCCAAAGGCTGTCTGTTTGCTTTAGCTTTGGTACTCTTAGCTGTGCAGAAGCTTCTTAACTTGATCAAGTCCCGTTTATTTATTTTTGGTGTCCTGCAATTGTCAAGAGGATCTTCCTAATGAAATCTTTCTCAGGCCAATATTGTCAAGCGTTTTCTCTATACTCTCTTCTAGAATTTTTATTTTGTGTGTCTTAAATTTAAATCTTTTATCCAGTGAAAGACAATTTTTGCCAATGGTGAGGAAATGCAAATCAAATCCACTCTGAGATATTACCTAACTCCAGTAAGACTAGCCCACATCCTAAAGTCCCAAATCTGCAGATGCTGGTGTGGGTGTGGACAGAAGGGAACCCTTGTATACTGCCGGTGGCATTGCAAACTAATACAACCTGTATGCAAAGAATTATGGAGAATTCTTAAAGAACTGAAAGTCAACCTTCCATTTGATCCTGCAAGTCCATTACTAGCTATCGACTCAGAAGAACAAACATCATTTTACCACAAAGACATTTGTACTAGAATGTTTATTGTAGCTCAATTCACAATTGCCAAGTTGTGGAAGCAACCTAAGTGCCAATCAACCCATGAATGGATTAACAAACTGTGGCATGTGTATACCGTGGAATACTATTTAGTCACAAGAAAAAATGGAGAATTTGCATCTGTATTTACCTGAACTGAGTTGAAACACATTCTTCTTAGAAAAGTATCTCAAGAATGGGAAAAAATATACAATGCACTCAATACTAATATGAAACCAATATATAAACAACTACATGCCCATACCAATTATAAAACACAATTATAGTCTAGCAAGGAGGAGGGGAGACAAGCCAGATGCCGCCCAGAAGGAGGCAGCACAATTGGCAAGATCTCACCTAATGTGCACAATGTGAGGGGTTCAGCACGCCCCCTGGTGGGCAGGATCTCACCTAAAGTGTAAAGTGTGAGGGTGTTCAGCACGCCCCCTGGTGGGCAGGATCTCACCTAATGTGCACAATGTGAGGGGTTCAGCACGCCCCCTGGTGGGCAGGATCTCACCTAATGTGCACAATATGAGGGGTTCAGCATGCCCCCTGGTGGGCAGGATCTCACCTAACGTGCACTCTGTGAGGGGTTCAGCACACTCCCTGGGTGAAGGGCTCAACTACAATTTGAACTTTACCTTAGAATTGAAAACAATGTAACCTAAAAATTCTTTATTTGGAATAAAAAAAATACATCAGCTATGTACAAAGTTTAAAGATAAAGTTGTTGAAACCTCTGCACTGAGCAAGATGGTTGTGTAAATGCTGTTGAGTGAAAGTGGAGACTTAGCCTTTACTTGTGCAGAACAGAGAAAATTCATCCAAATTCCTCTTTCTGTCTTTCAGTTCTCAAGCATCCAAATTACCGTGATGTGGAGGGGCTAGAGTCAACACATTGAATGGACAAATGATGTTCTTCCCAGAGCTAATTATTTCTAAAACTTAGGAGGGGAGTGCATTGCTGAGATTTAGATTCGTTAACATTATCCTAGCCCAGGGAACTCTCTCCACAGTATTCCAGACTTTAAATGAGCTTAACTTCAGGCGAGCGGCATTAGCATAAGTTCTTCCTGTTACGGTGGCTTCACCCCAAGGACCTTATACAACTTAATGGTATGGTTTGGAAAAGGTAGAAGATATCCTTAGGTTGGGACTAACCTTTATTTTATGAGCATTTCAATAAAGCCATTAAGGAATCCATCCTGGAGGGCTGGTGGCAGGTCAGGTACTAAATCCTCCCCTCACTGGAGGAGACATCCCTCTGGAAAGTTTCTGCCCCAAATTTCTGGAAAGCATTTCATTTCTAGCTGTTTGCTTATGTGTCTCTGTGTGGGCATGTCTCTATTCCCAATTTGTGCAAATCTCTGGGATATTTTATCACTTTACTCTCCCAAGATTTTAACCTCATTTCAGCTGCTTTTAAGGCCTTGTATTTTGGAGCCTCTCTAAAGAAATGGCTCAGGCTCCTCTGAAATCTCTTGTAAAAATGATCCATAGATGTGACAAGTCAGAGATCTTTCCATCTTTTGCTGCCATAGGGAGAGGAAGTGCAGCCATGGCCAGCTTTCTATGAAATTTAATTTTCCAAGGTGGTGACTCCATCTTGCAGCTATGCACGGAGAAAATATGCCATGCGAAGGGCAGAGGTGCCATGAAGGCTTCCCTCTCCCTGTTCATCATCCAGAGCTCACTGCCCTTCCTCATTTCCTGCTAAGCACATTCTCCCAATCCAACCTCACCTTCCCCAGCCCAAAGCAATAGGAAATGAGCACAAGTGAAAAAGAAAAGTCAAATACGCAATTAAAATGGAAAGGTTCCAAAGAACAAACCTCCTAGCCTGCCTCCTGCTGGCAGGTGTATCCAGGGGTTTGATGGAGTAGCAAATGCTTTTCCATATTCCCTAACACAGTGGTAGGTAGTTGTTAAGTTGCTTTCTGGGGATCTTTACCTCCTGGTATTCCTGGTCCTTAGGTAATCTTCTCCCCTTGAGTGTGGACTTGACCTAGTGGACTCACTTTGAACCAGTGGAATATTGGTTCTGAAGAGATGGGTAGTTACTTGTAAGAATAGTTACAAAGAGATGGTGGCTTCCATCCTGTGCACCTGTTCTCAGCCTCTCACTTGTCCACAGTGATGGAGGCAGCTGCCTGGTTGTAAACTGTCCTAGGGAGAGGCCTGAGTGGCTATAAACTGAAGACAGGCTCTGACTGACAGCCGGTGGGACTCTCCAGGCTTCAGTCCAATTATTCTTTAATTGAATCCTGAAAATCACCATTTTAGGGAGATTGGAAGTGGACCTGCCCTTCCTGGAGCTTTCAGATGAGACCACAGCCCAGGCCTCCCTGAAGACTTGTGAGAGGTCTTGAAGCTGAGACACTCAGCTAAACTGCACTCAGAAACCAAAATAACACATATTAGTTGTTTCAAGCCACTAGATTTTGGAGTAATCTGTCATGCATTAATAGATAGCATCTATCTATCTATCTATCTAGCCATCCATCTATCTTCCCATAACCTACCGATCTATCCCTTTGCCAGGTGGAGATGCTTCCCACCTTATAGAAACCGGGGCTCAGAAGAGCTAAGTAACTTGCTCAGTATCACATAGCAGAAACGCTATTATAGTTGAGACTCTATTATTTGTCTGATGCTCTATTCTGTATCTCCATGTGCCTTTGTTAAATCCTCCTCTCATCCCTCTGAAATAAGCATTTTTAGCCTCCATTTAAAGTTGAGAAAACTGGATATAAGAGAGGTTAAGGAAACTTCCTAAGGCCATGCAGTTAGTAAATAGAGAAATTAGGATTCACTGGATTTATTTGCTTTAGGTGGGGGGAAGGGTGTTATCTCAATCTTAATTTTTTTGTTTTTTTCATAAAGACACTGCCTCGGTAACCATTTCTTTTCAGCTCTCTCTCCACTTCACCCTGTGAATCAGCATTGGGAAGCATATAAATCTCTCATTTTAGAAAATGCCAAGCAGACACTTAGTGTTTTAAATCCCAAATAACATCTTCTCCTCTAATGAAAAATGAGACTCGCATTTAAGCACTTATTACGTGGTAGGTATTATGGTTATCCCCAATATAGAGATGAGAAAACTGAGGCTCAGAAGTTATGTTACTTTATAACATAGTTAGTAAAGAGCACAGTCAGAAGTCAAGCTGGGCTTCAGAACCGCAAGACTGTTCTGTCTCTTTCTTCCCTCCACTTCCCTCTTCTGGGCACCCCATTCCAGGTGTGTGATGGTGGGTGCCAGTCTAGAGAGGTTTCCCTGTGAGGACCTTCACTATTTACCCCATTCCTTTGGTATGGATAAGAACTGGACCTGTGTCAGACATCTTTGCTCAGGCAAGGACTAGGAGGCAGACCATTTACGAGCATCCCTGTGACACATGACAACCTGATAGAGTGTGCTCCCAATGAAGATCGTTATTCTATGAAGACGAACTTGCAAGAGGAACCCCAGGCTGACGTCTCACAGAAGGAAGCAAAATAATAACTGCAAAGACACGAGGTTTGGGCAGGCCATCTCAGAAATAATTACAGTTGACAGACATGTGCCAACATGGCGTCTGCAATGAATTTATTTCCAAATCCCAAAACACCTTGGGTCAGTGCCTACCTTGTACACAGGGTGGATGTGAGGTGTGGACTGTGAGTTCTATTCTCTGGCAGAGGGAAACCAGCAAAGACATACATTCACAATCAAATACAACGTATTTAAAAATATGTATAAGCCAGAGCAATAAAGATAGGAGTGCAGAGAACAGGCCCCTCTCTCAAACTCACTGTATTTCTTGTCTTCCTCAGCTAGACAACTGGAATTGTCGTTGCTGTAAACAGGAGCCAAGGAGATTCTTGTTTAAATGCTTATTCACCCAGAAGCTTGGATTGTTTTCTGTTCTTCTTTATTTTTTTCCTAGTTTTAGTTGGGATATCCCTAGATGGGGCCAGGGCTTACAGGTAATAACCTGCATCACAGGTATAATGATTTTATGATGAAAGCATGGTAGTAATAAGGGCTAACTCTCCTTGACTGATCTGATAGTGCCAACATCTAGAAAGACCTCTTGGCTAGGAGGATCCCCTAATGAAAAGGGAAATCTTGAGTCTGATGAAGAAGAAAGAAAAAGGGGGGTTGTGGACAATTCTAAAACATGTGTGTCCAACCTGCGGCCCTCAGGCCATATGCAGATTATTTGAGGACTGTTTTGCTTATCTGTGACCTCAGATATTGTGAAAAGTACAAATAAACAGACCTTTTCTTTTGCTCATCAGCTTTTGTGAGAATTCATGTGTTTACCAGGTGCCCCAAGACTACTCTTATTTTTCCAATGGGTGACAGAAAAGAAAAAAAAGGTTGTTTTAAAATACACCCATATTTTCCTGGCTTTATGATTTTCTTTATTTCTTGATTTCATTTATTTATTTATTCCACCTCATGGCTCTTTAGCAAAGATTCTGTATATATCTGCTGTCTTGGAACGAGTCATTCAAAGGCCCGGGGCCGAGGAACAGATGTCAGGGTCACTCACCCCATAGTCAGGGGAAGCTGGAGGTTCTGCAGAGGGACAGAGGAGGGACAACTGAGCAGGCGCAGGTGCTAGTAAAACACCTTCAGGGGTTAGGGCAGCAGTGCTGAGTCAAGTCGGGAAGAGCAGATGCTTGTGATTTCATAGAGAGCAGGAAGGGTGTCTGAGGAAGAGGAGGCGGTATTTACAGAGACTCAGGAGGTAGAATAGGATGCCGCCTGATGGTTTAAAACAGTGGAATGCAGAACACAAATGTTTTCACACAATAAACGAGAAACTCCCATGAAGGTTATGTCGAACAGTTGGATGAAAATATTTCAGATTGTATATGAAGCCC
>CAUYON010079892.1:0-15929 GCA_963573935.1 Arctocebus calabarensis
CTTCCAACTCCTGGGCTTAGGTGATTCTCCTGCCTCAGCCTGCCATTTAGGGATTATGGTTTTTGCAGTATACCTTGGAGAGAGTATTCTAGCTCCTATGGCCAGCCTCAGAGGAGAATGAGGTTGAGAACCAGAAGGACAATGGAAGGTCAGAGCCACTTTTGCTTCTGAGGCCATCATTTTGAGGTGCTGTTTCTTGAACTCTAATACTACTATTTATGAAGAATGACATTTTGTGTGTATATATATTTATATATAATACATATATACTCACAAATATATATATTATACATATAAAATATATATATATATATAAATAATAAATATATATATATATATTATATATATATATATAAAAATATATATATATATATATATTTTTTAGATAGAATCTCATGCTATTGCTCAGGCTAGAATGCCATGAACTCAGTTTAGCTCATAGCAACCTCAAACTCATGGGCTCAAGTGATCTTCCTGCCTCAGTCCAGGGACTACAGGCACCAACCACAGCAAGTTTTTCATAGAGAGTAGGTCTCATTATTGCTCAGGCTGGTCTCAAACATGAGCTCAAGGAGTCCTCATGCCTTGGCCTCCCAGTGTGCTAGGATTATAGGTATGAGCCACCATGCCTGGCCTGTACTCACTTTGAGGCATTGGACAAAATAAGCTGTTTAATTCTTATACTAGATAAAAAAGGGACATTAAATTAAAGGTAAAAAGAGAAAAATAATCCAAAGTAGATATAACAAATTTATAGCAGGAGGAATTAATAGTTAATATCCAGTGCCTTTGTAGGGGGTATTAACATTAAGTCTTGATTTCTCTTCATATAAATTTTTTAGTGTTTACTTTGGGTTATTTTTATATTTTGCTTTTAATTTTCTGTCACTTTTTTGTTTTATATCTTATAAAACTTTAATAGCTTATTTAAAAATACTAGTCTGAGATTTTGTTTCCTTTGTTTATAAATACTACCACTGATATTTATTTGGATAACATATCTGGTCTTTGTATCAACATCAGGTTTTGTGTTTTTATTTGTAGTTTCTCTTGTTAAATTTCTTTTTTTCGTCTGTTCTTTCCTTTTTCACTGAGCAGCATTACATACATAAATCAATTATATCAGCTCATGGTATCTTATTCTCCTTAGCCAAAGTGGGATTTTCTTCTTGTTACATACTTGTATGTGAATATGAATCAATTTATTTAAATTGAAGATCTTAAAGTAATATTTTTACACTTTCTGTTCATTAAAGTTATATAGTTATGAAGAAATAAAAGTTATATAGATATGAACAGATAAAATCACTAGATTTATGTCTTCATCTTTACGAGAATAACTTACCCTAGAAATTTAAAGTGTTTACTCAAGAAGTTGAAGTGAATTCTAAGAAAGGGAATCTTTCCAGGTACTGTAATCCCTGCAATGATCCATACTGTGCATATAAGAATTGTTAATAGGTTTACATATAATTTCATATACAACCATGGTTGATACTCTAACTAATTACTTGACCTTGATGTATAAACACCACTGAAGATACTGGATATCTTAGTGCATTTTCTATTACTATATACCACAGAATTGGTCATTTAAAAAGGATAGATGATTGAGTCATAATTCTAGAGGAGAAATCTGACATCATGGCACCAGCCTTTGTTGATCGTCATTTCATGGTGGAAGGCATCAAGTGGCAAGAGGGCAGAAGGGCAAATAAGGCTGTGGGACAGAGGGGGGAATGAACTTACCCTCTTATCAGGATCTCACTCCTGAGCTCACTAACCTGCTCCCACAGTCACTATATTCTTCCACTCATGAGGGGAAAACACTTACCCCCTAATCACCTTTTCAAGGCCCTGCCTCATAATGGCATCATATTGGGGATTACGTTTCAATGTGTTTTACATAGGGCATTCAATATGTAGCACTGGATAAGCTGAAAGAGTGTAGTACATTCCTTTTGGAAAGATATTTGGAGAATACTTATAGATCTAAAAATAGATCTGCCATTTGATACCATAATTTCTTAACTGGATTTCTTTTCTTGAGAACAGTTTGGAACAGAAACATAACATCTGCCTTAAAGATGAAACCTATTAGAATACCTATTTTAAGTTGGCTAACATGAAAAAACACATAACATTCACCCATTAATAAGCGTCTCCCAATTGGATCATAATGGCAAAACTGGAAGAGAAACTAATTTTGCAATTCTCATTAGTTATAAGAGCTGACTACCTTTGAAGCACATTCTTCAAATGCTCTTTGCCCATGAATTTCTGGTGACAATCTAAGAATCCACCATTGATGACTATCATTCTTTACCACCAAAGGACAGTAGTACCACTATGATGGTTTATTTTTCTCTTGATTCATTGGATTAAAATTCTTACTTAGATAACTAAATGGGAACTGAGGGTGGGTGATACATTGAGACTTGATCCTGACCCTACTACCTTACACTCATCCCCAGAATATCTGCCCAAAGTAGTCCACAAAAATTTCACATCAGTCCCTTTCCCAAATCAGAACTACTAACTGCTGATCCTTTGTTTACATAATCATAAGTGTGCCAAATACCCCTGCTTGAAGGCCAATGGTATACATTCACATTCTGAGTCTTAGAAATCTTCCTTGGCAGGAGGTGTACTATTAGTTAAATCACAGATCTATTGATTTTGCTTCTTACCTAAACCTGGAAGCTCAACTTTGTCTGCTCAGACTTATCAGCCTAGGTTCTAGACACCGGATTCACTGTTGCCCAGATGTGTTCTGTAACTGCTAGTTATTTATGATCTACTTTAATACCCTATATTGTAGATGCTTTTGATTCTTCCTTTAGGTGACCTCCCTCAACTGCTTGCACCTACCTATTCCTCCTTGCCATTTATGATTTCCCACACCTGCCTGGTTTAGGATGCCTAATAGTGTCTCTCTTGTCAAACAAATAACAGTGCCACTCAAGTCTCAAAGTGGGATTATGTATTTCCCACTTTGTATTTCCTTTCTCCAACAGGTGTCATGCTCTAGTAAAACCTAGAAAGCCACATCTGGCCTGGACTTTCAGTGTCTCTCTCTTAGAACCACTCTTGATCTCCATATGCATGACATTCTGTTTACTCTTATCTACCCACCCAGATGCTCTATCCATATCTGTTAATCCTGGATAAGACTTTGTGCTATGGCTCAAAACACTCTTGGAGTTTCTCTTTCGGAATTACCTTCAGACTGTATCAAATTTACCTGAAAAATCTCATCAAAAATCTCCTTTCTTAGAGTATGAATTTAGTTAAGGAAGGAGAAACAAGCAATTTGTAGAAAAGCCTGATGAATAAGCTGGAAGATTCATTCCCTGGTCAATACCTGTTAACAAGAAAAGACATTGTGAACTAGATTGTTGCGGGGCAAAAAGCCAGTCATATGGCTTAATTGTTCCAAAATAAAAACATGCATATATTTTCTTGATACAAAGTACTATTTAGTTATTCAGCTACATGTAAATAATACGTGCTAAGTATAGAAATGCATAAAGTAGAAAGCTAAAGCTTCTCTTCATAATCCCACTACCTCAAAGATAACAATTTTTAATTGTTTATAGCAACACTGTCCAAAAGAAATATAATGAAAGAATATATGTAATTAAATGTTCTGGTTGCCCAGTGAAATGGAGAATAAGGATGGAGTAAACTTAAAAATATATTTTATTAATCCAATATATACACAATATTATCATTTTAACATTTTATCAATATAAAAGTTATGAAATATTTAACTTTTGTGCATTAAGTCTTTGAAATACAGTATGTACTTCACACTCACAACACATCTCAATTAGGACTAGTCCTCAAGTTGCCCAGTAGCCACATGTGGCTAGTAACTGCCATGTTGAACAGGGCAGGTTAAAAGTTTATCCTTCAAGACTTTTGTATACACATATAAATATATTGATTTATATATTTACTGCTTCACACAGTGGAAACATAATATTCAGACCTTTATAGCTTTTATTTCCTCTCAACAGTATAGCATTGACACACTTACACATTAACACTATAAATCCCCCTGATCCTTTTCAGCCACTGCACTGTCAATTATCTGCTATCTTTTCCTATGATTATTGGCCTTAATTTCTTGTTTGTTCTGTTGACCATTTTTCTGTTATAACAGTCTTCTTTTTTCTATTTGTTGGTTTTTATCACTTATAGCTCAAAGAGTTAAACCTAACACAATTTGCAGTAGTTCTTCAATAAGAATATTATTTTTCTATTATAAATGTTGCAGATAGATTGCCCAATTTGTTTCTCTTTCATCATTTGTATGGTGTCCTTTGATACAAAAAAAGTGTGTGTAAGTGTGTGTGTTTGTTTTAATATTGATTCTAATCATTTATCTTTCTTTGCATATTTTTACTTCGATAGATTTAGGAGTTATAAGTACAATTATTTTATATGGATATATTGAATAGTGGCAAAATGTGGACTTTTAATGTACCCATCACCCAATGAGTATACATTGCACCCAATAGGTAATTTTTCATTTGTTACTCCTTTTCTATTTTCCAAACTTTGGAGCCTCCATTATCAATTATTCCACTCTGTATGACTATGCATACCCATAGCTTCCCTCCAACTTATAAATGAAAACACACAGTATTTTACTTCCCATTCTTATGTTATTTTATTTGAGATAATGGCCTCCAGTTACATCTGAGTTACTGCAAACGATATTATTTCATCCTTTCTTTATGGCTCAGCAATATTCCATGGTGCATATATGTCACATTTTCTTTATCCAATCACCAGTTGATAGACACTAAAGTTGATTCCATATCTTTGCTATTGTAAATTGTTCTGTGGTAAACCTACAAATGCAGATATATTTTTGATATGATGACTTTATTCCCTTAGGTGCATACCCAGTAGTGGGATTACTGGATCAAGTGATTGATCTACTTTTAGTTCTTTGAGAAGTTTCCATACTGTTTTCCATAGAAGTTGTACTAATTTACATTTCCATCAACAGTATATAAGCATTCACCTTTCACCACATCTGTGCCAGCATCCATTGTTTTTTGACTTTCTAATAAAGGCCATTCAGACAGGAATAACATAATATGCCATTGTGGTTTTAATTTGCATTTATCTGAGGACTAGTGATATTATGCATATTTTCATGTGGTTTATCCATTTGTATTTCTTCTTTAGAAAAATATCTATTCACGTTGTTTGCTTACTATTTAATGGGGTTATTTGCTGTTGCTGTTGTTGTTTTCTTGCTTAGTTCTTTGAGTTACTTGTAAATTCTGGATATTAGTCCTTTTTCAGATGCATAGTTTGCAAATATTTTCTCCCATTCTATAGATTGTCCATTTACTCAGTAGATTATTTCTATAGCTGTGTAGAAAGCTTTTAGTTTAATTAAGTCTCATTTATTTATTTTTTGTTTAGTTGCATTTGCTTTTGAGGTCTTAGCCATAAATTATTTGCCTATGCCAATGTATGAAAGAGTTTTCCTAGGTTTGCTTCCAGAATTTTTTTGGTTTGAGGATTTACATTTAAGTCTTTAATCTACCCTGAATTAACGTTTGTATATAGTGAGCAATAGGGATCCAGTTTTATTCTTCAGCATAAGACTACCCAATTTCCCCAGCACCACTTAGATGTCCTTACAATAAATTTTTTTGTCTGCTATGCCAAGAAAAATCACTTAGTTGTAGTAATATGACTTTATTTAAATAATTTTTCATATTTTTCCTTGATTTGATATCATACAGACAAAATCTTTACCTACCCTCAAAATTATGTAAACATTCACTAATTTCCTCTTCTAATACCTTTATTTAAATATTTAGTCTTTTGGAACATCCTTTTGTATGAACTGTAAGTAGATAATAATTTTTACATATTGATATCTAATTGTCCCTGAATCATTTAGAGAATAATCCAATCTTTTCAAATGTTTTAATATATACCAGATTGGTGTATTGTCATATGAATAGACAAGTAAATATATATATTAGCTTCTAGACCCTATTTCAACCAGTTGTCAAAACATCCTGCCGAATAATGTAATTAAGGTATGTTACTGTCATAGTAATGGCCAGTTAGATCTAAAAGCAATCACAGCAACAACACAAATAAATAAATGGGACCTGATCAAATTAAAAAGCTTCTGCACAGTCAAGACATAATCAAAAAAGCAGATCTAACTGGCCATTACTATGACAGTAACATACCTTAATTACATTATTCGGTAGGATGTTTTGACAACTGGTTGAAAAATTTACCTTCTCCATAATTGGTTGGCTTTTCCTTCAATTTTATTAGCTGCACTATATCTTCTATTATTTAAGATAAACTAAAGTATAAATGTTTCAAATTCATATCAATCAGGCAAGAGAAGAAAATCAAACGATCCAAACAGAGAAAGAAGAGATCATTCTTTGCTGACGATATGATCTTATATCTAGAAAACCCCCCAAATTCAACTAATAGACTCCTGGAATTGATAAATAAATTCAGCCAAGTCTCAGGTTACTAAATCAATGTACACAAATCAGTAGCTTTCATATATTCCAACAATGATCAAGCTGAGAATCAAATTAAAGATGCAATACCTTTCACAGTAGTAACAAAGAAAATACTTAACAAAGGAAGTGAAAGACCTCTTTGGGGAGAATTATAAAACACTGAGAAAACAAATTTCAAACGATGTAAACAGATATAAAAATACATCATGTTCATGGATTGGAAGAATCAACATTGTTACAATGGCTATACAACCCAAAGTGATCTACAAATTCAGTGTAATTCTCACTAAAATACCAACACCATTTTTTGCATATCTGGAAAAAATAGTTTTGTACTTCATATGGAACTATAAAAGACCCTGAATAGGCAATGCGACCTTGAGTAATAAGAACAAAGCAGGAGGCATCACTTTTGCAAACTTCAAGCTGTACTACAAGGCTAGAGTAACTACAACAGCACGAAAACAGAGACATAGACATATTGATCAGAACAGAGAACCCAGAGATAAAATCATCCTCTAGCCCATATAATTTTTGACATAACAGATTAAAAACATACACTGGGAAAAATATCCCTGTTCCATAAATGGTTCTGGGAAAATGGACAAATACATTTAAAAGAATTAATAGGATCTGCACCTCTCACCACTTACAAAAATTAACTCATGATTGATAAAAGACTTAAATCCAAGCCTGGAAACTATAATAATCTTATAAGAAAGTGTTGGAAAACCTCTTATAGATATTTGCCTAGGTAAAGAATTCATGAAGAAGACTCTAAAAGCAATCACAGCAACAACAAAAATAAATAAATGGGACCTGATCAAATTAAAAAGCTTCTGCACAGCCAATACATAATCAAAAAAGCAAATATACAACTCAAAGAATGACAGAAAATATTCACATGCTATAAATCTGGTAAAGAACTGATAACCAGAATCTACAAAGAACTCAATCAAATCTGCAAGAAACAACCAACCACATTAAAAAGTGGGCAAAAGACATGAACTGAAAATTTTCAAGTGAAGAAGTACTTATGGCCAATAAACTCATGAAAATATGCTCAATTACTAATAATTTCAGAAGGTCAAATCAAAACCACAATGAAATGTCACCTAACTCCAATGATAATAGCTCATATTAAAAAGTCTCAAAACAAAAATGCTGGTGTGGATGCAAAAACTAAGGAAATCTTATACATTGTTGATGGGACTCCAAACTAGTAAAACCTCTTTAGAAAATTGTATGAAGATATCTCAGAGAACTTGAAATAGAACTACCATTGGATCTAGCAATTCCACTGCTGGGTATATACCCAAAGGGAGAAAAAAGGTCACTTTATTAAAAGGATGCCTGCACACAACTGTTTATGGCAGCAAAGTTCACTATCACAGAGACATGAGAACAACCCAAGTTCCCACCAATACATGAATGGATTAATAAAATGTGATTTATGCAGACTGTGGAATACTACTCAGCCATAAAAAATAGTAATCTAATATCTTTTGTGACAACCTAGATGGAACTGGAAAACATCCTTCTATGTGAAACATCACAAGAATAGAGAAACAAACACATGTATTTAATACCAATTTGGAACTAATCAATTATCATTTAAGTGCACATAAGGAAGTAAATCTCAATGAAAATCAAGCTGAGCAAAGAGGGGAGGAAGAGATGGGTAAATTCACACCTATTGGGTACAGTGCACACTATCTGGGTGAAGGGCACACTTATGACTTTGACTCAATCTGTACAAAAACAAAGTATGTGAATAAAACATGCATACCCCCTAATATTCTGAAATTTTTTTAAATACTAATAAATCAATATACCTTAAAAAATAAAGCTGTCAAACTTGCCAAATTTTTAAAATGTTTTAAAGATTTGGAATTTATTTGGAATTATGCAAGTATAATTAACATTTTAAAAATACTGAGAGTGGCCCTTCATTTGCTCTTTGTGACCTAGCATATGATAAATTGTTGTAAAATATCCATAGTTATTCTAGAATACTGTATATGGTACAAATGAATCAAAACATTTATATAAAACTGAACTTGTTAATTTTAATACTACTGAAATGTCTTCATTATTTTCCTGCATATTTTTGCTGATTTGACCTATCTCCTTTTTCAAGTGAGATATGCTAAATTTCCTACTATAATTATGTATTTTTATGCATTCTTGACTTTGTTGAATTAATAAAGTACATGCTTTTATACTCCTTTTTGTATTGGAATACCATATTATAGGTTCGCTCTATTAATAAATTATTTTTTAATATGCCAGGCTCTTTGAAAGGACATAGAAATTTTGTAAAAAAGTAAAATAAGAAAGAATCTCAGAATCTCCCCCACTTCAAAATCCATATTATTTCAAAAGCATACATGATATATACTACGTTTTGAAAATGAAGTAATATTAAAAGGCCACAATGAAAAGTTAACATCTCCCTTATCCAATCTTGTGAATAATAACTGCAATTTCTTGCAATTCCTTCAAGAAAAAATGTATGTGTCCACGTATACATGTCTTTACACATAGAGTTGCCCCTTAAACAACATTGGTTTAAACTACACAAGCCTACTTTGGGAAGATTTTTTTAAAATAAATACACTGGAAATTCTCCTGGAGATTTGTGACAATTTGAAAAAATCATGTAGCCTAGAAATATGAAAAAATAAGAAAAAGTTATGTATGCTATGAATGCATAAAATATATGTAGATACTGCTCTATATGTTAATTGAGTCTTCATGTTGTCAATAAGGCTTCCACTCAACAGTAGGCCATTAGTAGTTAAATCTGGGGGGAATCTAAAGTCATACCTGGATTTTCAACTACCAAAAGTTGGCATTTTTGACACCCAAGTTCTTCAAGGGTAAATTGTACTTTACAATAGACACTACTAAATTGCTTGCCTTTTTCAATTACTAATGCATATCAGAGCCCTTCCATATATATACATCCAAAATACACAGCATTTCACTACATGAATTGATCATAATCTATTTAACCAGTTCTCTAATGATCAACACATAGGCTGTTATCAGTTTTTGTTAGTATGTGCTGACATGCATGCACAAGCACACATACACACATGTACACACAAACACTACAAGGAATATCTAGGTTAACATTTGTGAGAATGTTTCCTAAAGCCAACTGATAAAAATGAAATTTCTGGATCAAAATGTTTAAATAGTTGAAATTTTGTAGGTATTGTAAACAGTTTTCCAGAATATTTGAGTTACTTGACACTCTAATCAACAACATACACATTTCTCATTTCCCAACATCTTTATCAGCATTGGGGTTCAGTTAAAATTTTTATTTTTGGTGATATAATAAATAGCGAAATCTCATTTTTCATATCTAGTTATTTGATTACAAATGAAATTGGGAATTAGTAAACATATACAGAAGATGCCAAAAATGTATACACATTTTAAGAAAGGAAAAATTGTATTAAGTTATAATATTTAAGTTATGTTTTATTTCTGCAATTACCAGAGCTGCTCAAAAATGCCTTTTACTCATCTTTGTTATTGGCATATATTATTACAATTTTAATAGTTTTTTTTCTCTCTGAAAAAGTTTACACATTTTTGTGGCACTCTCCATATTTATTGGTAATTTTTCTTTCCTCTTTTGGTAAACTGTATCTTCTTCCCACTTTATATCATTTTCTTAATGAGTAAGAAGGATTTTTATTAATTAAGGAATTTAGCCTTTTATCTGTCTTACATGTTGAAAATACATTTTTCTAGTTTTCAAGCACTTTTTACTTCTGCTTATTATATTATTTTAGTCATATGGAAGTTTTGATTTTTATGTAGCCAAAAATATCAATCTTTTATTTCATGGCTTCTGAGTTTCCCTTTACATTTAAAATAACTCATTTTAACCTACATCCTTTTTGTCGATAGCAAATTTTAAACATTATCTGTTACCTTCCCATAAACTGACAGGTTGTTTAAAACCTATAATTTTCAAAACTATCCTTTCTGTTCTGTTTTATCCACACTCTAATTTTATGGGGGAAGTTGTTTTACTATAATTCAGTACTTTGTGTTTCAGCAATGTCCTTTCTTCTACTTGCCACCTCTATTGAATTATTTTGGGTATTCTTATATCAGTAATCAGCTTAAAAAAATTCTAATTCATCCAGTAAATATTTGCTGATTACTTACTCTGTATCAAACACTGCAACATAAAATTAAGGTGGGGATAAAACATTGAATAAAATCAATCTTATCTCTATTTTCATGGAAGTGTGTTTTACTAGAATATGGGGTGGAGGTAGAAGAAAGATACACAAAAATAAATAAATGCTTGCAAAATTAAGTACTAGGAGTAATACAAATAAAGTACTGATTTTAAGTTAAGCACAGGATAGTAGAAAGCCAGAGAAGGCAATTTTTATTCCTCAATTCCTCTTTGTCATAGCAGCTTGCTCTTATTTATCAATAGAATAATGTCTCAAATGTCACCAAGAAACTGGATCATAATTTTCTCAAAGTTATTTCCTATTTTCTATATTAACTCTATTATAGTGAAGCCAGATATGCTGATTATTTAGTTTAATCATGCGCTATCAAACTGGATTCTGTCCATATGTTTACTGAATTTTTCATTTTCTTCTCATATTTATGAGCAAGTTGCAAATTGATCAGTATAGATAGCTGATGTGTATTCTACAAAGATTATACAGATCCCTGATTACCTTGGCTTAGCCTTCTCTATCTTGGAGCAGGGGCCTCCAGAGGGCTATGGCTGATAGTGAGTGCTCTAAACAGCCACTCAGAGGACAGAATTAGGGTAATATTTTTGAAAACCATTTATTCATCTCCTCCAATACTCTCTAACAACTGCTTACCTCTCTACATGTACCTTCTTTTGGCGTTTGCTGGTAGGGCTTTTGTAGCTGCCTAAGTTCTACAAGTGCAGAAGTTACCAATGGAGAGGAGAAAAGAAGTTACTGGGAAGATCCAGCCTGTTAAAGAAAGGAAGAATTGTCCCCCTACACACACTAATTTGAGACTGCCAGTATATAGAAGGAAAATATGCTGGATAGATCTGCCACATTAGCAATTTCCACCCACATTACCCTGAGCACTGTCCACACCAGTGGAAGTCTGGAGATTAATGCGCTCAGACACTGTAATCAGGCAGGCTAGCTTCAGGACTTGACTCTGCCAATTACTAGTTGTATGACCTTGAGCAAGTTATTTAACCTATTTAAGATCCTGTTTTCTCATTTTAAGGTGACACCCATAACATTGGGTGGGCGTGTAGTTTTTAAAAATGCATACAAAGTACATTACAATTCCCCAAGTTCTTTTAAGTCTCTCTGCTTGTTCTATAATCCAATACGTAGTTATCCAAACTGAATTCTTGACTCTATAGTATGACTATATGTAACAAAAGCACACCATCCTGGTGCTTCTATATTGTTTGGCCTTCCTGGCCTTCCCAGGACTTAAAAACACTGGTTTGCCGCAATAATCTTTCTAGGTCAGCTTGAAAATGAAATGTTTTATATTGAGTTACTACACTCAATGGCATTTTATTTATTCTAGATTTCCTTGAAGAAATCATAATAAATGTCAAGTGTTCAGTGTTTTATTTATCAAATCAGAATGCATGACATGATTTCATAGAATATTCTTCTACATTTGTTTCTCTCAAATAAATCCGATTGCTGCTATATTTAAAGTTATCTTACTAGCCAGTATTCTTAAACCTCATAATCTGTTTGAATGAACTAAATATCTGACCTCTTCAATGTGCTTTTGAGCCCTAATTCACATATTTAATGTTTATTTTTCTTTTTCTAATTTTAAAAGTTTTTACATGCATAGGTTGTGAATATTTTCTCCCATTATGTATGTTTTCTATTTACTCTGTTGATTTCCTTTGCTTTGCAGAAGATTTTTAAATTACTAAAGTTCCATTTATTTATTTCGGTTGTTGTTGCATGTATATTATTCACAAATTGTTTGCCTACACTGATGTCTAGAAGAGTTTTCCCTATGTTTTCTCCTAGAATTGTTATGGTTCCGTGCCTCACATTTAAGTCTTTTACCTATCTTGAATTCGTTTTTGTGACTGGTGAGAGGTAGGGGTCTTATTTCATTCTTCTACCTGTGCCTATCCAATTTGCCGAGCACCATTATTGAATAGGGCTTCCTTCTTGTCTGCTTTGTAGCAGATCAGTTTGTTGTAGGTGGATGTTTGTATATCTGTGTTCTCTATTCTATTTCCTTGGTCTATGTCTCCATTTTTATTTCAGTATCATGCTGTTTGGGTTATTATGCCCTTATAGTATAATTTGAAGTTTGGTAATGCAGTGCTTCCAGATTTGTTCTTTTTCTTAAGATTTCTTTGGCTATTTAGGCTCTTTTTTGGTTCCAAATAAAGCATTGAATTACTTTGTTTTTGATCTGTGAAACATGACATTGATATTTTGATGGAGATTGCATTAAGCCCATATATCAGTTTGAGTAGTAAGACCCGTTTAACAATATTGATTCTAATAATCCATGAGCATGATATGTTTTTCTATTTGTTTGAGTCACCTAAAATTTCGTTCATCAGTGTTTTGTAGTTCTCCTTATCAAGATCTTTCATATCCTAGGTTAATCATATTCTTAAGCATTTTATGTTCTTTGTAACCATTATAAATGGTATTGACTCTTTTTTTATTTATTAAATCATAGCTGTGTACATTAGTGCAATCATGGGGTACAGTATGCGAGCTTAATATACAATCTGAAATATTTTCATCCAATTGTTCAACATAACCTTCATGAGATTATTTCATTTATTATGTGAAAACATTTATGTTCTGCATTTAGTAGGTTTCACCTGTCCCTTCTAAGATGCACCACAAGTGTGATCCCACCATTTACCCTCTCTCTACCTACCCTCTCCCTCTCCCTTCCCTGCCTTACCCCTTTCTCCATATTCTTGTACTATAATTGGGTTATAGCCTACATATGAAAGCTATAAATTAGCTTCATAGTAGGGCTGTACACATTGGATACTTTTTCTTCCATTCTTGAGATACTTTGCTAAGAAGAATGTGTCATCTTGGCTGTTATTAGTATAGAGAAATGCTCCTGATTTATGTACAACGGTTTTGTAACCTGCAACTTTGCTGAGGTTTATATTAATTCTTAGAGTCTGTTGGTGGAATCTTTGGGATGTTGTAGATACAAGATCATATTGTCAGCAGAAACTGATAGAATCTGCAAAGAATCCAAATGAATTAATAAGAAAAAAAACAAACCACATGATTAAAAAGTGGGCAAAGGACATAAACAAAAGTTTTCTAAATGAAGATAGACAAATAGCCGACAAACAGAAAGAAATATTCAATATCACTAATCATCATGGAAATGCAAATTAAAACTATAGTGAGATCAACTTACCCCTGTCAAAATAGCCATTATTTGAAAGTCCAAAAAAGAATATATGTTTGCCTGCATGCAGAGAGAAAGGAATACTTATACACTGTTGGTGGGATTAGTACCTCTATGGAAAAGAATATGGAGATTCCTCAAAGAAATAAATGTATACTTACCACTCAACTAGCAATCCCACTGCTGGATATCTACCCAAAGGAAAATATGTCCTTTTTATCAAAAAGAACCTGCACTCGAATGTTTGTTGCAGTACAATGCACAATCACAAACGTGAAATTAACCTAACTGGCCATGAATTCATGAGTAGGTTAACACACCATGGAGTACTATTCAGCCATAAAAAGGAATGAAATAATGTCTTTTGCACCAAGTTGAATGGAATTTGAGACCATTATTCTAAGTGAAGTTATCTCAGGAATGGAAAAACAAATACCACATGTACTCTCTAATAATTGGGAGCTAATCAATGGGCACACAGAGGCAAAACAGATGTAAAACTCTTTGTAAATCAAGAGGAGAGGAGAAGAGAGAAGAAGAGAAGAGAAGCAGAAAAAACTTACCTATCATGTACAATGAACACTATTTGGGTGATGGGCACCTTAAAATACATGACTTAAGTATTACAAAAGGTATCCCCATAACAAAAACACTTGTACTCTCTTATTATTAGGAAACAAAATAAAATAAAATGGTCACATATGAAAAACGGAAAATACAAGCAAACAAGAAAGAGGAAATGTCATATCATTGGGGACAATTGTCTTCTTCCTCATCCCTAATAATCCCCTCCACATGGAGAAATCTGCATTATTTTATTTATTTATTTATTTATTTATTTTTTGTGGAGACAGAGTCTCACTCTATCGCACTCGGTGGAGTGCTGTGGAGTCACAGCTCACAGCAACCTCCAGCTCTTGGGCTCAAGCGATTCTCTTGCCTCAGCCTCCCAAGTAGCTGGGACTACAGGCGCCCGCCAAAGCGCCCGGCTAATTTTTTTTTGATGCAGTTCAGCTGGGGCCGTGTTTGAACCCGCAGCCCTCGGTATATGGGGTCGGCGCCCTACTCGCTGAGCCACAGGCGCCGCCCTCAAGAAAAATTTTTTATCTGTGACTATATTAATGTATATGTAAAATAAATGTAATGTAAAATACCTTTTATTGGGCGGCGCCTGTGGCTCATCGAGTAGGGCGCTGGCCCCATATACCAAAGGTGGCAGGTTCAAACCCAGCCTTGGCAGAACTGCAAAACAGAAAAATAGCCAGGCATTGTGGCGGGCACCTGTAGTCCTAGCTACTTGAGAGGCTGAGGCAAGAGAATCACCTAAGCCCAGGAGTTGGAGGTTGCTGTGAGCTGTGTGATGCCACGGCATCTACCGAGGGCGATAAAGTGAGACTATCTCTACCAAAAAAATAAAAAAGAGATCAATGCTCTTTTAGGTGTCAAAGGCCCAAGAATAATGCTAGTAGGGAGAATATGATTTTTTTTTTTTTTTTTTTTTTGAGACAGAGCCTAAAGCTGTCACCCTGGTAGAGTGCTGTGGCAACACAGCAAACAGCAACCACCAATTCCTGGGCACAAGTGAGTCTCCTGCCTTCGCCTCCCAAGTAGCTGGGACCACAGGCGCCTGCCACAACGCCCAGCCATTTTTTGGTTGCAGCCATTGTTGTTTGGTGGGCCCCGGTTGGATTCGAACCCACCAGCTCAGGTGTATGTGGCTGGCGCCTTAGCCGGTTGAGCCACAGGTGCCGAGCCTTTTTTTTTTTTTCTTTTTTGAGACAGAGTCTCAAGCTGTCACCCTGGATAGAGTGCCATGGCATCACAGCTCAAAGCAACCTCCAATTCCTGGGCTCAAGCGAGTCTCCTGCCTGTGCCTCCCAAGTAGCTGGAACTACAAGCACCCGCCACAACACTTGGCCATTTTTTTGTTGCAGCCGTCATTGTTATTTGGAGGGCCTGGGCTGGATTCGA